>FXXK01000391.1:540904-610479 GCA_900184695.1 Betula pendula
TTAATTTGTTTAATTTTAACTATGTAAATTTTGTTTACAAACTTAGGATATTTGCATCGTTTCAAATTTTTTACCGAGGTTGACTAACAGAAGGTGGTTTTTGGTAAGTAAATTATAATTTGAGGTAGTTGGGTGTGAGAATGTTAGTTCATAGGGCCATAGTGACAGATGGTCGTAATTTATAGAGAAAAAAAATGTAATTACCCCTTTTTATTATATAACTATTGGATATGTAGGATGCAAATGAAAAATAATCAATTTTAGGAGTTACAAATATGTCTTTTTTTCTTTTCTTTTGCTTGCAACACCCCCCAAGAGGGAACTCTAAAATCCCTAACCAAGTCTGTTAAACCGGATTTGGATCCTCTCCAGTTAAGTTCTATTGGAGAGGAGTCGGTCTTTATACAATTAAGGACATAGTCATTATTTTAATTTTTTTTGTAAAAAATTATGTCCTTACTTTTACAATAACCGACTCATCTCTAGTTGAGGATCCAAATGCTGTGAAACCATGCAGCTTGGAGAAAAAATTGGTCGACACAAAGCACGGGTGGGCGGGCATTACATTAAATTCATGCCGACATTGGGTATCGAGTGACACGCAATTGGTTGAGTAGCTGAGAAGTCGGAATTGTTAGAATCTCAACTAGCCATCACCAAACTCTAATGAAAGGCTTCACATGATTTGAGGTGCAACGTTTGTCTTTCTCCTAATAAGCGGCGATATTCAAGTCAGCGTTAGGTTTAAACGTATCCAACCTGATTACTTAGCTTTTGGTGTACCCACCTTAGAACAAGTGCTAATTTTTAAATATTTATCCTCAACTGCTCTACATCTTCTTTTCTACAAAGGAGACTTGTAACAATTTGAAAATTACTTTATTTCAAGTACGATAATTATTCCAGGTTTGACCTGCTCCCATTGCTTTTCATATTTCAAAGGCTGCTTTTTACTTCTTTAACATTGATGGCCTGTTTTTCATCATTGTAAATTGTTAACCCTCTAAAGTTATACAGGAAAAAATGGTAAGCATGCCAGCTATACATTAAAAATAACCACCAATAATAAACTCACGGTGCAAGGAGGCCCAAAATTGCATTCATTGATGACCCATATCACCCTTCATTAATCGTGCATATCACCAAATCTTGAGGCTCATAAATATTAGTACGCTTTTGTATGCCGATTGGTAGTTACCTATGTCGGAAAAGAACTTTACGAGGATCCCAGTCCACCTATGTCGCCCAAAATGCAATTCGTCCCTTCCATAATGTCTCTCTTTTTTTTAAAAAAAGTTTAATACACATTCATTCTAGTATTTTATCATTTTATCAAAATTTCTTTTTTCTTTTTAAGACTACTAGCAGCAGTTTTTTTTTTTTTTTTAAGATTTCCTTTAAATGTAAAGAACTAAGTTACTTTTAACTTTCCTATTCAAATAAAATCCACAATAGCTTACCTTATTTTTTTCATATATCATTTAAATGTTCTTTAAACTAAATGATAAGGGGAAGAAAAAGGAAAAAGAAACTCATTTAAATATTATTTCAAATAAATGTTAGAGAAAATAGAGTATTTTTATATTAAAATAATATTAACGGAAGCAAAAACAGTACCATAAATTTAGGATACCACTTTTAGGCCTTATTTGATTTGCGGAATAGGTCTTGGAATGTAATGACTATTTCTATGGAATAGTCATTCCTTTATTTGGTAAGAGCCTATTTATAGGAATATTTATTCCCTTACGAAGAGGAATAAATATTCATTTTAAAAAGGAGAGGAATACATATTCCTTTCCTACACGAATAGAATTATTGTAGCCTCTTCTCCTAAAAGCCCCTCACACTCTAACATCAATATTATTATCTTTTTTTTTAAAAAAAATTTAATAATAATAAATAAATAAATAAAATCTGGAATGGGTGAATATAATAATTTTGTTGATGTACTTTTTTTTTTGGAAAATGCTTAAACATCTACTAGAAATCCTTCTAGGGGATCAACTAGCATCTTTTTTATTATTATTTTAAATCAAATGGGGCCACCCTTTTCAAATGAAGAGGTGGCCCCACTTGATTTAAAAAATAAAAGAAATACTAGTTGATCCCCTAGAAGAATTTTTAGTAGATGTTCTAGCACTCCTCTTTTTTTTTTTACACAAAATGTTGTGCAAAAAAAAAAAAAAACTAAGAATTTTTAAAAAAAACTTGATAGTTTTTTTTTTTTTTTTTTTTAAAGTTATAGTATAACGGTTTTTGTTTAAAAAATAAAGAAGAAATCGTCCTTAAATTATATTTGTATTATAAAGTGTTTTAGGAAATTTGATTACAATATGATTCCATTCACCAACGTATTCCACTATACCAAAATAAAAAAAAAACTATCTATTCAGTGTGTTCTATTCCATCGTTACGACCAAACCAAAGATTATGAATAACTATTCCATTCCACTTTCTTCTATTCCAAGGAATTGCTATTCCTTTTCTTAATGGAATAGTTCTCTTTGTTTTCCTTTAGTTTTAAAAACACTGAGAAAGTCTGTTTTCATGTTTTTTTTTTTTATGAGTTTTTTTTTTAATTATTTTTTATTATTTATATATATTTGTGCCACATCAATATATAACTTCATAAATAAATAAATATGCAGGGGTGGTTGTTGAGTAAAAACACATTCGTTGGTGGTGATGAGGTTCCCGACAACCCAACCTCATCCTTGCAAAAGTGGCTAACGGGGACGCCCCCTCATGTAGGTGGTTGCGAGACTGGAGGACTCCGTTGCAACCCAACCCCAGATGGTGCAAGAGAGTGGGTCGTGGACCCTCCGCCCTTGGGTGGCTCTAGTGTGACCACACAACCTTCATGGGAGTGGTTACGAGGAAACTCCATCACTACGACCCACCGACTGGAGAAGAAAGTGGGTACAAGGGGTGGGGGGAGCCCCCTACGGCCCACCCTAGAGTGCGGGAAAGGGTAGGCCACTAGGGAGGAGGTGGTCATGGGGATTGAGGTCCTTAACGACCAACTCCCCGGGACAAAAGAGGTGGTTGTGGGGATGGAAGTCCCCTAGGACCACCACAGAGAGGTGGGGCTGTCCCCTCATGTTCCACTTCCAAGGTAGGGAACACCGTGAACCACCTCCGCATGGGTTCAGTTGGTCACCAAGAACCCCACCTCCCACAAAGGTGATTTTTCTTAGAGCCACCCTTTCCTTTTTGTACTTCTTTTTTGTACTATTTTTTTTTTATATATAAATAATATGTTGATGTGGTAAGAATTGAAATATGACAATGTTGTATAGGTCTTGTGCTGTTTTTTTGTATGAGTGGCAAAAATTCTGTTAGATTTTTAGATGATTTGGTTTTTTTAAAAAAATAGTATATATAATTTTAAATTATGTGATACTATGTATACCAATATAGCACCATCTACGCTGTTAAATAGTAGAGAACAAAATCTTGACTATGAAATAAATGCTATCAATTTTACTAATTTCACTTTAAAAAATGGGGCCACATTTCTTATATTATTATTATTGCTTTACTTGATTAATTTAGTTGCTTTAAAGAACCGATAAACTATTCCTAACATGAGAAGGGTATTGCACTAAGTCTCTAGGTGTGTTTGGTAAACCCTTTTGAGTTTTGTTTTGTTTTTTTTTTTTTAATAATAATAAAAAGTTATTGATGTGATCTAAAGTAGAAATAATATTGTCATTTTTTAAAAAAAGAAAAATGAAAAAGCTATGTTTTGCAGTGTATTTTTTTTTTTTGAATAGTAATAAAAAGTTATTGATATGATATAAAAAGTGAAAAAAAAAAAAAAAAACTGTTAAAAAGTGATTCATGAGATTTAAAAAGTGAAATTAACTTTTTTAGAGAGAGGAGAGGGGAGTGGAGGGGAGAGGGTTGTCGAACGGAGCTAGAGAGGTTTTGCCATAAATGGGTTGTCAGCAAAAACTTTTTAGGGTTTATAAAGACAATAATAAGTGCAAATAGATGTAAGAAAGAGTGCAAATTCAGCTTTCATTATTGGCATGAAAACATCATGTTTCGATAAGCTTTTGGAGTTGACAAAAGGTGAAAACTCAAACACTCAGTCCATCATAGTATTTACATCAGCTTTCTTTTGATTTTTTTTTTAAAAAAAATTTTAGGAAACAAAACTATTTTTTATTTCTTATTCAAATATACTTCATAATAGCTTCACTTATATTTTTTTATATTATTAAAACATTATTTTTTACAAAATACAAATTTCCTACTTATCCTCACATTTTTTACAAAATTCTAACACAATCTCCAATAAAATAAAAAAAGAAGAGAAATTAGATAAATAATTTGTGTTAAAATAATCGATAAGAAAGCTAAAGTGCTACCCAATGTATTGGGCAGTATTGTAGCATTCTCAATGTTTTGGGAAAGCTGATACATGTGACTTTTGTAGTTATTGTGAGATTTTTCATATATTTAGGAAATGAAAAAAGTTATAAGGAAGCTTCTGTAAATCATCTGATAGCATCTACAATGGGTTCTTTAAAATGTTTTTCAATTTTTTTTTAAAAAAATTATTCTTTTTTCTCTTTTGAACAACAAATTTTAAAAACATTCAACATCTTAGTTTTTATTTTATAGAATGGCTCATTTTTTATTCTTTATTTTTTATCTTGGAGAATGAGCCCCCCATAAGTCAATAAGTAGGATATAAATGATGAACTTAGCATATCCTTTTACAACAAACGATGAGGAAAAATTGAATGGAAAGTGAATTTAAGGCACAGTCCTTTAACATTGGGATAACTTCACTTACCCTCCTGAATTGTCACCTATTTTGTAATGTTTCTCCCAAAGTTCAAAACCTCTCAATTTAGTGTATTGAACTTTCAATTTTTTTTTTAATTTCCCCACTCCGTTAAGATTTTTCGTTAAATCCGTTCAAAATTCCCAAAATACCCCTTCTATTTTTAGGAAAAAAAATTAAAAAAAATTGCAACGACTTAGGCGTTGATCAAGATTTAACGGAATTTGCAAAAATACCCATGCCTGAATCATTGAAAAAAAAATTCATTTTTTTTTTTTTTTATAAAAAATAAACATGGGTATTTTGAAAATTTTGAAAGGATTTAACGGAAAATCTTAATGGATGAGGGAAATTGAAAAAAATTGAAAGTTCGATACACTAAATTGAGAAGTTTTGAACTTTGGGGGGAACATTGCAAAATGAGTAGCAATTCAGGGAGCTAAGTGACGTTATCCCTTTAACATTTGAAAAAAAATTCCTCATACTTACAAAAAAGAAAAGAAAAAGATGCCTCTTTAAAGTAGGACTAACAATTTTTGATATGACCTACAAACCCAACACCTTTATAGGGTTAGGGTTTAGGTTAAATGAGTTCAGATCATAAATGGGTCAACTCGCTTGACCGGTGGGTGACCTGTCTAACCCGTTTATTTTATTTTATTATTTTTGAGTAAAACGTAAAAGTTTAGCTAATCATATCGCATTTGGGTCCGGTCAACTCGACTCGACTTACTAAAACAGGTTAGACGTGTCGGGTTGACCCGACACGACTCGTTAACTAAACGGGTTAACGGGTCGTGTCGTGTTACCCGTTAAATTAGCGTGTTGAGTTCAGGTTTACAGGGTCGACCCGTTTAGCTAATCGTGTCGGGTTTGGGTTGACCTTAAATGGGTTGATCGGTCAAACAGGTTGATCCTAACCCGACCCGTGAACCCATTTTGCCAGCCCTACTTTAAAGCATCCAATCTGGATGCTCCGATAAGACTTGTATTTTCGTCTAGCACAATAAATTTTCTCTTCATTATAGTTACATTGACAGGAGAGAGAATGTTAGAGACTGAAACATATTTTTTTTCACGTTTAGTGAGTGAATTTCGTGAGCACTGTAGGAAGTAACCACATATTTCTTCAATTTCTCAAGCAAAATTAAGTTCATTTTAGTCCATGTGGTTGGCTTAAATTACAAATCGTTTCATATGGTATTAAAATGAAGTCGGTGGTCTTTGTGGTATGCTAAAAAAAAAAAAATTAATTCCTGAATTCAAAATCCATCAAAATATTTGACATATTTTGTTAGGTGCTACGTGGATGCCAATTAAATGAAGACACGTGTTGCACGCCAATATATTTATATATATATTTTTTATTAAGAGTGACATGTGTTGTCATTTTATTTTACGGTGGAACTTTAAAACAACCATAATTTCTAATGTTGGGGGAGTTACGTGCAAGGAATTTGATCCTCTCTAGTTGAATCCAACTGAAGAGGGGCTGTCCTCTATAGAAAAGGGTAAAATTGTCATTCTAAAATATATTTTACTCTTTTAGTATAAAAGACCGGGTCTTCTAGAGTTGATTTTAACTGGAGAGGATCTTTGTCCTAGCAAGCCCATTTTGGACCTCAAAACTTTAAACTTGTGTTTTAATTTGTGTCTTTAGTATCTAGGTCATATTTTTTATTTATATATATCTTCTTTTGTCTTTTAATTCAATCCTTTTCGATTGTCCTTATTTAGATTTTTTTTTTTTAGTTAGAGAGTTGCTATGTAATTTTATTTATTTCCTAGCCTCTAGAGAACCTTATTAATTGTCTGGGTTTGGATTTCTATCTCCTACAAATATTTAATGGCCATATACCTACAGCGGAAAATAGAAACTATCTAGATTTTCTCATGTTCGGCTAGAAATTCAAACCCTACAAATATTTAATGTTCATACCCACAGTCTACAATCAATAAAATTTCAAGCAATCTATCTTTTTTTCCTCTTCTAATAAATCTGGTGAATTAATTGAAGGTTTAAATAATGTTAGTCCTGTATTTGTCTTTCCTCTGTTATCACATTGCTTCGGTTATGGTCCATAATCATTTGAAAAGATTTAGAAATTAAGAATATAGAATAGGGAGACTCAAAACATCCACATGTTTTCTCACCCAGTTGAATTGCATCTTGGAATAAATGAACTAGTATGTCCTTGCTTAGAAGAGTCTTAGAGAAAAATAAATAAAAAAATAAAAAAAAGCAAACTATGTTATCCAGATGGACAATCAAGTGCTTGGATTGTTTGGTGCGTTTGCACAATCATAATTCATATGATTATTACCTGTCTAGAAAGAAAACGACATAAAAAAAGGGGGGGAGGATGACAACGCACAAATGTCAATTATGCTTGTACTATAACATTTAAAAACTTAATAAGGGCCATGGCTAAAAATATGGTCACATGGTGGCTTTTTGGGCCTTTCAAGGAAAAGAAGAAATTAAGATGTTAGCTAGAGAGGTTCAAAGTTAATCAAACCTATACTTCAACTTAATTGATGAGATTATTATATTATTATTATTTTATATTTTATGGTTTGATAAGTAGAATATTTCATTGAGTCATCCACCAAACACAAACTGTGTCTCTCTCATAATTACTTCATAACTGTCTTCGCTTTGTGTCTATAAAAGAGGTATTGGTGTCATGCTCTTGTTCTTCACTACTCTGTTTTCTGTAAACATCATTACATATTGTTGTTGCGCTAATGGGGTTGTTCAAGGAGGAAGGATTGGTGTACAAGCCGGTGGAGGAGGTTGATCTTGGTCCTAATAGTCCTCAACCCTATCTCCGAGCCAATGTTAAAGGTTCAACTTTCTTCTTCTTTCTTCTTCATCTTTTGTCACAGAATTCTTGACATAATTTTCAGTTTCATAGGGTTCTCTATACCGATTTGAAAAATCGATTTTGTCAACTTGAGTTATATATATATGTTGTTCATGCATCTACAAGAATAGCGGCTTCGGAACTAAAGTTTTTTGAGGATTGCCTGCCAAATTTCTTTCCCTCTCTTTCATCTAAAACCATTAAAGGGTTGCAGAGGGATCAAATTTAAATTGCACTTCTTTGTACAACTTTTGGGGTTCATTTTGTTAATTTAAAATCCATGAGATTGAAGGCATAATTTTGTCTTCCCAGTTGAAATAAGGATGACGGACTGAACTAGAGAGAGAGAGAGAAAGAGAGAGAGAGAGAGAAATTATAGTTTAATATATATTTTTGTATTTTTGTAATTTAGTGTTGAATTCTGCAGAATTCTAGTTTAAGGCTAATTACTGAATTGTGTTTTGTGGCATAGCTCCTAGAATGGCTGGACTTGTGGTCAAAATTTTCGCCTGGTTTCTGGAATCACGGATCTTCGGGACACTGTTGTTGTACATATTGAAGAGAAATAATCTAATTCACAAGGTACACACGGTTTTTCTTGGTCTCTTATTTCTTTAATTTATTATTTATTTATGAGTTAGAATCATTAAATGAAAAACAAATAATACAAAGGCTTGACTGACTAATCAAAACAACCCAAAGCACAAGCCAAGGAAACTAAAACAGCCAACAAGTCAACCACAAAAAAAACAAAAAAAAAACCAACAAGTTACAAGTTACAATGAGGAAGTAAAACAACCAACTTCAAAATAACTCATATTTTGAATATGCCATACGCACATAATTGACCTTCAATGATGCTTATATATCAGTACGTACACTACAGGAAAACACGACTTTTACCGACCAACATAGCCCCCACAAATTTAGGAGAGAGAAATGAGCAAAATAGGAGATAAAGTATGTACGGTAATCCTTCTTATATGAAGGATCACTGTAGCATCTGATTTAAAATTTGAAGGATGTTTAAAGCATCCAATGTGGATGCTAGCTCTAAGAGAATAGCGACGGAAAATTGTTATCCTTGATTGTGAATACAAAAGTGGTCGCAAATAATTTTACTTACCCTGACCACAAACAATATTCGTAGCGACACCTCTAATTGTCGCGAATACTCTTATTCCAAACCGCAAGAGTGTTCGCTAGTATTCACATATGAACGTTGGCCTCCCCCTCTAATCCTTTTTAATTAGAAAAAAAAAACATATGAACGTTTTAGCGACGACCATGGCATTATTGCTTTGTTTTATATCAGCAACGTACAACACGCCATAGCTGAATGTCTAGTGAGATATTAGCGGCCACTTTTAAAGAGTGGTATTAGTGACGATTTCTGGCTAACATATCTATTTTTTAACAGCAATAGAAAATGGATAGGGGTGGCAATTTTTGATACGATTCGTGAACTCAACACGAATACGACACGAAAAAAGTGACTTTGAATTTGAGGTTACCGGGTTAACGGGTTAACCCGTTTATGACTCGTTTAGTTAACGGGTCAGGCGGGTTAACCCGCCGAGTTGGCGGGTTGACCCGTTAACTTTTTTTTTTTTTTTTAAACCTAAGGCTAAAAGTAAAAGTAAAAACCTAAAAGAAAGAAAAAAAATCTAACTCTCATCTGTGATCTCACAACCCCCCCTCCCTCAACTCTCATCTCAGATCTCTCTCTCAAATTCTCAATTTCCTCTCTTTCTCTCACAGTCCCGGTCCTCCCCCCCCCCCCTCAACTCTCATCTCTTTCTCTCAATCTCCCTCTCTTTCTCTCACAGTCTCACTGTCTTTGTCGATTGTC
The DNA here is from genome assembly GCA_900184695.1 of Betula pendula. Classification (NCBI taxonomy): domain Eukaryota; kingdom Viridiplantae; phylum Streptophyta; class Magnoliopsida; order Fagales; family Betulaceae; genus Betula; species Betula pendula. The sequence goes on from FXXK01000391.1 coordinate 550,425, forward strand.
TCCGGCGCCGGCGGTATCTCCATTTCCCTCTCTCTCGGTCTAGCCGTCATCCCCAACCCCTCGCACGGTCGCACCTAGGGGTGTTCGTCGGTTAAGTTGGTGTCGAAAATAGTATTTTCGTCTTTCGCCAAATCACAGTCGGTAAAGTCGGAAATTGTACCGACTTTACTGCATGTGGGCTTGTTTCGCCTACCGACATTACCGACTTTTGTCGGTAATGACGGTCGGAAATGTCGGTTAAATCGGATCAAGTTTCTAATTCGGCTGGGGTAGCCCATGCACTTTTTGGGCCAATTTTTAGGTTATGGCCTTGCAGTCTATGCATTTTTTGAGTCGAAAAATAGGGTTTCTAATATGGCTATTTTCAAAAATTATGAATATTTTCAAAATATAATATGGCCCAATAATATAAAAACCTGTTTCAAATTTACATTCTCATAATTAACATTTACAAACCTATTAAGTCGGTCATTTACATTCTCATAGTGACATCATAAAATACTTCAAAAAAAATTTACAAAAAAACTCTTACAAAGTGATGTGGCACAATATGATTAGATTCTTAAAATGTGAATTTTTCTCATTTCCAATTATATTGATTATGAGAATGTGAATGTCGGTTAAAGTCGGTTAAAATCGGTAGGCGGTCGGTACAAAACCATTTTTGCCTATCGACCGACCAATGTCGGGAGAAATTTTTTTCTTCCGCCTACCGACCGCCAGTGGGCGGTAGGCGGTCGAAGACGGTCAAAACTCGGTCGGTACGCGGTAGGCGGTGAACTTGCACACCCCTAGTCGCACCGGAACGGCAGTATCTCCCTCTCTCTCGGTCTCGCTGTCGTCGATCGTCCCCAAGGGCCAACCCCTCACACCGGAATGGCGGTATCTCCCTCTCCCTCTCTCTCGGTTTCGCCTGATGGACCTAATCTGTGATTTTCATCTCCTGATAGACCTGGTCTGTGATTCTGTGCGTCATCACTACTCTTTTAAGATTCTGAATTTCTGATTTATGAGTAATTTTCATTATTCGGATTTGTTGGGTCGGGTTGAATCTACTCGACCCGTCAATCCTGACGGGTCGTGTCGGATTAACCCGTTTATTAAACGGGTTGTGTCGTGTCGACCCGTTTAATAAATGGGTCATGTTCAGATTTATGGTTAACGGGTTGGCGGGTCAACATGAACCCAACCCGCCAACCCGTTTAGCCACCCCTGGGAATGGATGTCGTTGCGACGACATTTTTCATAATAAACAAGCTTTAGCGATGACTTTTGAATTTTTTGTGACGACGGCTTTTGTCGTTGCAAATAAGGAATTTCTTGTAGTGGTATAAAGAAAAATATGAGTTATTTCTCAGTGTAATCTTAGAACTAATAGACCTTAGGTCGATTAAAAAAAAACAAAAATAAAACAAATACTTAATATATTACGAACTAATGTCATAACGTGTGGACTGGTACTCATTGATTGTGCAATTCACGTGATAAATTCACGAAAAAGGGTCCATATAATAACCATAAGAGTAACTTGACAAATCAACAACCATAACTTTTTAAAAGTTACTATTGTTATAAAATTTGTAATAATTAGATATTTTTCCTTTGGGTTTATTTGTGCTTGCTCTTTGGTACCAACAAAAAAGTAATGCTAGATGTCCTCTCAAGTGCTCTTCTTTTTATTTTTTATTTTTTTTATTTGTGTACTATTAAAACTGATATGACTCAACTTTAGGCCAAGACGTCAACGTTAAGGTGACCACGCCGGTTGGACCCCTAACTCTGAATCAGGACACCATTCGATCATAACTTCAGAGTATTTATACTAATAAGAGAAATTTAAATATAGTTTTGTCATAAATTCAGAATTTATAGACTGGACCCCATAATTGATTGGTCATAAATACATCGTTTGGACCCCATAATTGAATTAAGATCTATAGTAATTTACAAAAATAAGAAATGAATGCATAATTTGATAAAAGAAAAACATATTCTTTTTCATCCTCTCACTTATTTCCTCAGATTGTTCAAAAAATCTCTGAGTGAAACTCGGCCACTTTTTAAAGAAAAAATTGGATTATTCGAATTCTCTAAATATTAGAGATTGCACCTTCTGATTCCAAACACTAAAAATTTTTAAAAAAAAAAAGGAAAAAAAAAGTGATGAATTGGAACGGAGATTGGGCTTAGGATTTCATTACAAATTGACAATTTTAATTCTGCCATGTGTGCGGTCTCCATCAAGTCCTTCCCTCACTAAAGGAGTTTGGGGCCACATTACGAGTGACATAGCAAAGAAAGAAACCCTACAATTAAGATGAACCGTAAATTTTATTTTTAGAGCCTATAATATAATGTTGACACATTATTTATACACACAATATAATAGGTGTAGATCAAGTAGGTTTCTTCAAAGAGAGAAGTGTCGTATTTTGTCGATAATTTTTTTTTTATTGATAAGATGTATTTGATGTTTTTAATTGACGTGTTAACTTTTTATTGGATGTTATAAAAGATGGGTTTAACACTACATCTGATATAAGGTATTTTCTCCCAAATTAATATATAATACCAAGGAGAGCACCGGATACGGAATCTTCAAATTGTAGGTTTTGAATTTCGAGAGAAAAAAAAAAAATTCAAAACTTTCCAGAATTTTTTCTCGAATGGTTTACTCATTTTCGCTTAGAACTAAAATACAAAGTGAAAGATGATAAAAACTGAAATTTTATCTTGAGAAGAATAGTGTGTAAAAACTTTTGTGAAAAACGCTAGCTCCAACAACCTTTTGATCGCTTTTCCTATTCTATATATGTTGCACAGCCTAGAGAATACTGGGCTCTCTTTCTTTTCTTTTCCTTTCTTTCTTTCTCACGTTTCTTTTCTTTCTTTCTTTCTCACGTGTGAAAGGGAAAACAATGCTTTTGTCTTACAAAAAAAATATATTTTTTCTCACATGTGTTTATCTTTCAAATCTAAGACAAAACTTGGGTTTTATAAAAATACCATTTTTACGTTTGTTTTCATCTTAAAAGCATTTGGCCAGCATAACAATGTGTTTCCGTGCGTAAATCAATAGCATACAGAACTATTTTTACGTGAATTTATATAAATAACCTCAAAATCTTGTTTGAATAAAACTACCCAATATAACATAACCACCTACATAGGTATAATAATTTGGGAAACATGGCTACATTATAATCATAATTACTTACTTTATAACGTTATATGAACATTATAACGACATTTACGCAACTTAGTATAGCCACATATATACAAAATCATATGGATACAGGCATTACTATGGTACTATAACAAATCTAACTATTGCACATATTGTAACTTGGTGTTACGTGAATGTGTAACGGATCTGGTTATGGGTCTTTGGACTGGAAAAGAAGCCGGATCAAGTTTCTTCTTTCTACCTATTTTGATAATTTGTAGGTTTTAAGGGAACCTAGACCTTAGATTCTGAGGGAACCTAGACCTTTTTCAAACACAAAGTTTGTGATTAATTTTCTGCCTTCTCTTTATTAAATAATCATCCTTTAAATAGGAGACTATAAAGACTACAACTCAAAGTAAAAGACTTGGAGATAAACTCTTACAAAGACTTGGAGATAAACTCCTACGATAACTATAACTTCTACTTCTAATTGCTGGATAGTAAATGAAAACAAGTGAAATAGAAATACTACTAAATATAGATAAAGTAAACCCCTAACTAAACTAAAGAGATAAGTAGTGTGTCAAACATAAACTTTATCTTCTACCAAGTGAGATCACGTATAGAAGTAGATAACTTCTCCTTATCATGTTGAGTTTGTCCCTTCCATGCAAAGCCCAAAATACCCTTTTATTAGTCACGTAACACTCCTATCCCCTTGAAAATGCCCTTGTCCTCAAGGGCAAAATATGATAACCTTATTTGAAATCAAAATGGGCTCCTGCGTCTCCTTGATGACCATAGTCATCTCCACCAGGTTCCTTTTCCTCCGGATATATACCTTTAAGCAAGAACAACTTCTTGCAACGGTGGCCAGGCATGAACCGTTCATCACAATTAAAACATAGGCCACGGTCTCGTCTTGCCTGCAGCTCTGTAGGACTTAGGCGCTTCACCACTGGTTCTTGTGTGCGGGTAAGTGAAGAAGACGGTAGAGGTGGTTCGGGTTCTTTAATATTCACACCCAAAATATTTTGAGTCGCTTGATGTCGAGATTCATACAACCGTGCTAACCCAATGGCTTCAGTGATGGTACTTGGGCGTGTTGCCTGTACATCAGTGCGTGTTGGTTCTTTAAGGCCGCTAATGAAACAGCCCAACTGATGCGCAGAAGATAACTCACCCACTCTACTAAGGAGCTTCTCAAATTGTAGTTGATATTCACGGACAGAACCCAATTGTTGAAGCTTGGTGAGTTCACCAAAGTGATCCTCAAATGGAGTTTGTCCATAGCGTATGTAAAGACCCGCCTTTAGTGTCTCCCACGAAATCAGCTCCTCACTTTGCTTGAAGAGTTGATACCACATCTGGACTTCCCCTTCTAAATGATAGGCAGCCAACGAAATTTTGTCTTCCTCTTGAGTTTGCTGGAACTCAAAGAATTGTTCCACTCGATAAACCTAGCTCGTGGGGTCTTCAATGCCGTTGTATTTGGGAAAATCCAATTTGGCTAGCTTTGGGGTTGCTGAATTGGATGAACCACTATTATTTCTGCTTCCTGCTCGTGTTCGTGCTGCAAAGCTTTCCCCATGTTCATCGTCTCTCTTTGAGATCAAAGAGCCCACCTTAGCATCAGTTTCTTCCATCTTCTTCATTATGCGTTCAAACATGGTCTCGAAATTAGAAACTTGCATCTCCAAACGCTCCACCCTTTGATCTGTCATGGTAGAACTTGGCTCTGATACCAAAATGTTACGTGAATGTGTAACAGATCTGGTTATGGGTCTTTGGACTGGAAAAGAAGCCGGATCAAGTTTCTTCTTTCTACCTATTTTGAGATTCTGAGGGAACCTAGACTTTAGATTCTGAGGGAACCTAGACCTTTTTCAAATACAAAGTTTGGGATTAATTTTTTGCCTTCTCTTTATTAAATAATTATCCTTTACATAGGAGACTATAAAGACTACAACTCAAACTAAAAGACTTGGAGATAAACTCCTATAAAGACTTGGAGATAAACTCCTACGATAACTATAACTCCTACTTCTAATTGCTGGATAGTAAATGAAAACAAATGAAATAGAAATACTACTAGATATAGATAAAGTAAACCCCTAACTAAACTAAAGAGATAAGTAGTGTGTCAAACATAAACTTTATCTTCTACCAAGTGAGATCTCGTATAGAAGTAGATAACTTCTCCTTATCATGTTGAGTTTGTCTCTTCCATGCAAAGCCCAAAATACCCTTTTATTAGTCACGTAACACTTGGACATTATAACTACATTATACATACGTTGATAAGTCGTGTATACGTTGTATGGGCATTACAATAGTACTACATACAATCTAAACTAATCATATAAAACAAATAATAGAGCTTTTGCAAAACTGCCTTTGAAACTCAGTATTGTAATGTTTCGAGAAAAATGAACTAATAATTGATTCCATGATGCATCACCCCATTTTCATTTGGACAAATGGAAAAGTGGGGGACATTAATCTCTCTCTCTCTCTCTAAAAAGAGGGAGAGCATGCAGCAGAAGACTTCATTTAAGCAAGTGTAATGCCCCACAAAATTAATTAATTGGTAATTAACTTCATGGTTTGCCTCCCAGCCTTAAACCAAGAGTAATAAGACTCAGAGACTCCTCTCCGGCAAAAGAGTCCGCGAAGTATCGGCTCGGGAATCACTGTAAGTGGGCCGTTCGGATGCGAGACAGCAATTTCGTTTGGACTAACTGTGAATGAAGATAGGAGGAGGAGTTATTGACTGAACAGTAACAAGGGTCCATCTGGACCAACTGTGAATGAGTTGTGGACAAGACTTACTATATGGACAGTAACATATGCCAGTTCGGAAGAGCTGAGGATGGCCATAGGACGAGACTTTTTGCCTGAGACCATCCAGACGAGAATGTTACCGACCGAATGCCAAGTTGAAAATCTGAATTTACAAATTTTGTGCAAGTATTGAAAAACCTATTTTTAATTACCTTTTATCTTTTGTCATCAATACTAATAGATCATTTACATAATTAGTTTCATAAAATCCTCTAATTATGATCTCGGGTCTTACATACATACACCACTTTCACAGAATTTTAAACAAGATATGCTGTCGGCCAACATCAATTTACTTCTCCGCAATAATGACCGTGCCATGCCAATTTGTTCTGAAATGCTTAAAAAGTGTCTTTCGACTTTTGCAGCTCGTATCGAATGCGGAGCTAGAGATCCCTCCTCTCTACGTTCCTCTACATCCTTTTGAAGGTCTGTTTTATCCCTCAGTACTATTTTGTTGCATTAATTTCAGCTCTTTTTGGACTATAACAGGTTTCCAAATTATAAAAAACAACGTACCACAAATCATGACTGAAGCTAACTTTACATATATAATTCAAGCATTCTAAGACAACTAATCATAAAAGTTTCACGCAGTATTTTGTTTTCTGCATTAATTGGAGTAACTGTGAATTTCATGATTATTTGTAACCTTCTGAATGGGTGGGGGGGGGGGGGGGGGGCAAGAAGATGGCCAAGGTACTTACTACGCGCACCTAATTTTCCTACCTTTTAAATAGTTATTATTTCTAGAACACAATATGAAGATGTATATATAGGCAGTTGGGTTCACTACAGATCTACATAATTAATGTATTGTCAAAAAAGGAAAAATTAAAACATTACACATTTGCTATTAACTGATAATAAATTTTTCTCTTAAATTTAGATTTTTTTTGTTAATATCTGTTTATGATTGCAGATCTTAAAGAACAAGAAGTCAAATGCATAGATTCTGATATATCTCCACCTGAACAAGTTCAACAGGCAATGAACTGTTTGCCTACTAATTATTCAGAAGATATATTTAGTGGTTCAAAACCTTGTTTTCGTTGGTGGACAATATTGGAGTATTCAAGAGCTTATAGTTCCGGAAAAATAACTCCTCGAATGGTATGCCAACTTTGTTACTTTTCTTTTTTTTTTTTAGTTGTTTTTCCTATATATATATATATATATACATATGCATGTATTCATTGTTTTTCAACTTGACAATTGCTTTCAAACCATAAACACGTGATTGAAATTATATATGTTAATGTATTTTTCTTACTATACTCACTGTACGTACTTGACTAGCTTTTTCAATTTGTACAGGTTGCAGAGCGATTTATAGCTGCTGTACATGAATCTTCTAATCCTCCATTGCAGATGTCATTCTTTATTAACTATAATGCTGAAGATATTCTAAAGCAAGCAACTGAATCAACACTTCGGTATGAACGAGGTACAGTATCAACGTACACTTAAAACTGCAACAAATCCATGCAATTAATATCGTTTGAGAAAAAAAAAAAAGAAAAGAAAAAGAAAAAGAGTGCATCTAACCATGCATTCATCTCATTCTGCAGGACAACCAATATCAGTCCTAGATGGAATCCCAATTGCTATAAAGGATGAAATAGACTGCTTCCCTTATCCAACTACAGGTAATTCAAGATTAATTCTATGGGTTTATGTTACTCAAACCAATCCTATAATTAACTTTATTCCCAAGTTATTAATATTTGTGCCTAAACAACCTAGGAGGAACAAAGTGGCTGCACAAAGTAAGACCTTGTACTGATGATGCATGCTGTGTCAAGCGCCTCAGATTATGTGGTGCCATACTTGTTGGGAAAACCAATATGCATGAACTTGGGGCTGGAACAAGTGGGATAAATCCTCACTACGGGTGCTTATTTACTGCTTTAATTATATATTATTCAACAATTCCATATATATAATTATTTCCTTTTATTATGTATTCGTTCATCTATCTATTCGTTTCAGAAACAATATTGACCACTACATTAATGAATATATGACACTGCAGGGTTACTAGAAATCCATACGACATCAACAAGATCTCTGGAGGTTCTTCTAGTGGATCTGCCGCAGTTGTTGCTGCTGGATTGTGCCCCGTCGCCCTTGGTGTTGATGGGGGAGGTAAGTAAATTATTTCAAATGATTTCCTCCTAAACCACCAAATAAATCTCTTTCATCATTGTTTGTAGGTTAATTACTAACGCTCTGTTTGTTCGACGTCAAATGATTTTTTGAATGTTTTATATAATTTTCGGTGTTTGGTGTGACTGAAAATAATAGTTAAACCATATTTTCAATTTGACCAAAAAAGTTTCTTTAGTTTGGAAAATGGTTTTCATTTTAAAATTTCGCAAATCATTTTCTGAGTTTGAGTTTCTCTTTCTCAAACTGATGGACCAGCACCGAGCCACCCCAGACTACCATTGGACCACCGTTGGAACAGCATTGAACCACCCAAACCACTTGCAAGCCAGCATTGGACCACCACCGAACCACCATTGGACCACCACAAAGCCAGCACCGGACCACCATTGGACCACCATCGAGGCATCCTTGGACCATCACTAGACCACCACTGAGCCACCTCGGACCACCACCGAGCCATCCCCAGAACACCATCGAGCAACCCCCCAAACCACCACATGGCCACCCCCATACCTAGACACCCCTAGACCACCACTAAGCCACCACCAAACCACCACAAAGCCACCCCGAACCACCATCGAGCCACCCACGGACCACAATCAGCCACCCCAGGGCCACATCTAGACCACTGTTGGACTACTCCCGGACGACCATCGACCCACCACCAGGCTAGCATCGGGCCAACGCCGAACCACCACCAAGCCACCCCCAGGCAATGCTAAATGACCACTAAGCCACCCCCAGACCACCATCGAAACACCACCCACCGAGCCTCCACTAGACTATTGTCGGACCTCAAATTATTAGGTTTATTTTTTAAATTATTTTTATATTAATATTTTTATGTTGTGAATAAAATTGATTTTTTATAGGTTAATATAGTTGAATGAAAATATAAAAATATTTTCAACGGAAAAAAATTTCCTAAAAACATTTTCCAATGGAAAAAATTCTATGTCGTAACAAACAGAGCCTTAACTTAATTTAGTAATATTCATTTCTAATTTACTCTGGGTTCATGAAAGAGAGAGCTTCTACATATAGAGAAAAAAGGCAAACACATCTCTCTTCCTTTTCTCACTTCTGTAGTGTTGCACGGCATTGAGAATTTAGAGGTTGTTTCTTTTGTCAAATTTTCTTTTGTGTGAGAATGAGATTTGGATGTACCTCGTCGTTGTTACCAAACAATACAATAACCTACATACTTGTGTGACTTTCACCTTGGTCAAGTTCTGCCATCTCGATCCACTTAATTATCATATTCAGCGCTAGTTCCCTCCTCAGGTAATCTATATCCACTTCACCACTTTCGCTCTTGTGATTCTCTTTCTCTTTCTTACCGTGCTTCTACTACCAACATATCTCTTGGCAGGCTACGAGGGATCCTAATTGGTGTGATGCCATGCCCTCCAAAATTGATTGCCTTAAAGTCAATAATACCTAGAGTTTGATTTGCCCCCAGCCTGGAAAGAAGCCTACAATGTAAATGGGTGTATAAAATCAAACAAAATCCATATGGTTAGGTAGACCGGTAAAAAGCTCGTTTGGTAGCCAAGGGTTACAATCAAACATTAGGCCTTGACTACGATGATACATTTGCTCATGTTGTTAAGATGGTCACCATGCAAGTCCTCCTTACCCTTGCAATTATTCATGGATGGCATCTCTATCAGTTGGTCGTCAACAATATTTTCTTAAATGGTTATCTCAATGAAGATATCTACATGCAAATGTCTTATGGCTTCTGATGAAAAGGGAAAACTCAAGTCTACAAACTTACAAAGCTTTATATGGACTTGAACAAGCATGACTACAATGGTTTGTTAATTTTTCCTTTGCTCTTACTAACACATGCTACAAACAATCAAAGCTTGATTATTCTTTGTTCATCTGATCCATGAAGATCATTTCACATTTGTTCTTGCGTCTGTAGATGATCTTATCATAGTAGGCACCAGTTTAGAGAAGATTGAAGATCTCAAGAAATACTTGGGAAGTTGTTTCAAACTTAAGGACCTTAGAGTCTTGAAGTATTTTCTAGGAATGGAAGTGGCTTAATCAATAAGTGGTATATTTTTGTCAATAAGAAAGTATGTGCACAATATACTTAAAGATACTAGTTTCCTAGGTGAAAAAGTAGCCACATTCTCAATGGAACAAGTTGACACTTAGTCCAGATGATGGAGATGGAGTTAAGGATCCCTCCTCATATCGCCGCCTAGTTGGAAGATTTATATTTTTGACCATCACTAGGCTTGTCTTAGCTTATGCAGTACATGTACTGAGTTAGTTCATGGACAAGCCGCACATACCTCACCTAGATGCAACATCTAGGGTATTTCGACACATACTGGACATAGGGTTCTTCGATACATCAAGCAAACACTATGGCAATTAGGGAGACCTGACCTTGCCCTGAAGTAACAAGGGCAAGAAGCAAGCACCATAATAACATCTCATCACATCAGAGATTTTAAATCTTGCAGCGGAATATTGTTTTTTTTTTTTTTTCTTCTTCTCATAACACAACAAAGCTGTAAAATTGACATCTATATTAATAAAGAATTTTGGGCCGCTTTTGCAATTACTCTTCTAAACTTAAAAAACTCGCAAATTAGTGTATCAATCTTTCAATTTTCAAAATACCCTTGCTTTTTTCTATTAAAAAAAAAATAATAAAAGATTTAGGCGTGGGTATTTTTTTTTAAAAAAAATTTCGTTAAATCCCAATCAATCTCTAAATTCTAGTAGTTATTATTTTTTTTATTTTATTTTTCAAAAAAAAGAAGAGATATTTTGAGAATTTTGACACCCCTCCGTTAGTATTTAACAGAAAATCCTAACGGAGGTGTAAAGTTGAAAGAAAAAAAGAAAGAAAGATGGATACACTAAATTGAGAGCTTTTGAAGTTTAGAGAGTAATTGCAAATGTAATGGAAGTTCAAGAGGGTTAAGTGAAGTTTTTCCTAAAAGTTTACATTGTACATTTACATAACATAATACACTAGTACACTGTTTAGACATAAGTACCATATGCAGTACGATAAATGTTGGTGTGGTCTCTGTGTTTCCCTGGGAGAATAGGCTACATAGTTAGATAACCACACTAGACACTTGGAGGGGTCGGGTCTTTGATTGGGTATGAGCATCATGTCACTGCGAGGGAAAGAATTATGTTAGAGGGTCTTCGGCCTTAGCCAAAGACACTTCGATGCTTAAGTCAGGCATGTGTTTAAGAGTGTGAGGATGATTTGAAAGTGTTGGGGAAATAATCTAGCGATGAGGGGATCAGATCATGAAGCACGACAAGCCCTCGAATGAGCCCAAGCATAACTTCAGCATCAATTTTGCTAAAAGCCTTCACACGGAATACGGCCACTATCCCAGGCTAACATGTGTCAGTCGAGTCATGTCATGTGATTTGCACCAAGACCCATGAGCGAAGGACAAGAACTTCCCCCTCTAGGCAAGCTTGCCTATAAAACCAAGCGAAGATCCAGGGAACAGGGTAAGAAAAATCTCTTAACAAAACCCCTGCAGTGAGTTCTTATTAGGACTGCCATGATGAGGAAATTAGGAGCAAAAAGTTGGCCATCCATGGTTAAAGCTTCCAACTCACTTCATCACACACTCATCTTCCTTAAAAGATCAACCCAAACCTTTCAGGTTGCTTCACATGGAATCCATGCGGTTCTCCTCCTCCGACTTGCATCATATTGACTTGACCATCAGAGTATCGTCGGCTCAAGTCAAAGACCCTCAGACTTGTTTCTTTCTTCGCATCAGCTTCATGTTTGGAGAGAAGCAGGATTGTGAGGAATCTATCCTCCAAAATGGCCCATCTCCTTTTGGGCTAACAACGCATGAAGAATGTGGGCTTGAAACTGCTCAAACAGAAAGTGTGAGAGAAAACTGAAAAGAAAACTTAAATAAAGGAAATGACTAAAAGAAAATTTTTCGAGAGCACTTGTTTGCTCAACTAATGGAAAATTTCCCGTGTCTTAAGGGTTACCTGAGCCTCTTATTTAAAGCTGAATGACATGTGGGGAAGGAGTGGCGTGCCTTACCGCATTAACTAGGGCATGGCTTCTTGTGCAATGTTAAGGTGATATGATCTTGTGGACACGTGTTGGTCCTAGGCCAACTTTTTACTCTACACAAAAGACTTTGACATGTACTTCTTTTGGCTTTGTATGGCTCGAAGTAGAAAATATTAGATATGCTAGATTGCCCTTCGTAGGGGATTGATCCACGTGGATCCAGCTAGCCGTTACTAGGCTCTCGTGGTCGGAGATGTAGTGATTGGAAATTGATCCTGCGGCCCAGGTTAAATCTGTGGTTGTGAACAATAAAGTCTAGTCTTGTTCAGATACTGTTCGATGATCATAAAGGTAATCTTTGTGCTCTGCGCCGCTTAGTTACGTTGCAGGATTCCCGTGATTCTCACTAAAGATGGGTCAAATCCTCCTGCGGTTGTATGAGCCGTAACTGTACTTTCCGATCGCAACCGGGAAAAGGGTTTCTAATCCCACTTGGGCTTTAGTGACTTGGGCTTGCTGATGGGGCCTCTATTTTCTTTTCGAGTCTTGGGATAGTATTACGAGCTTTTGGGCAAATAAACTATTTTTCAATAGTTACCCCCTAATTCTCTCACTAAAACCAATTAGGGTTGGTGATGAGAATTTTGCTCAAAGCGTAGAAAGTGCTGGCTTTTCCCGCTTCTTTAATTCTTATATGTCAGGTTGAGCCATGATCTTGTGCCATGTGCCTGAATTCCTTTGTTGGCGCTCCTTGCCTACATCCTTATATAAGACGATGGCTTCTTCTGCACGCTTCTTAGTTCATCATTCATGATTTCTCGCGTCTCCATCTTCGACAGTTGCAAGGCTTCAGTGACGAGTTTTGGTTAGCAAGTCATGGAGGATAAGGCCTCGAAACATGATTCCTTACGCCAATATCTAGAAGAGGTCAGGAGAGAATCAAGCTATTGAAGGCCAAGGTCTCCGAATTTGAGGCTTTTTGCCGTGATCTTCCCGCGGAGGTTGATAAAGCCAAAGGATCTGCCTTGGCCGCCAATTTCCATTTAGAAGAATCGGACGTTGGTTGAAGTCGGCTAAAACGCAAGCTCAAGATACTTGCGATGTTTTTCGAGGCGAGTGGGAAAGAAGTCAGGAAAGGCTCCAGGACCTGTGGGAGTTGTACGTGACCCATAAACGAAACTCTGCAAGGTTTCTTTGACAACTCTCCCGAGTGGCCTTGGTTAGAAACCAAGCATAGAATCGTGGCTTACTTTGGGGCTTTGAAACCTTTTGGGCGATAGCCTTGAGGAAGTCCTGATGATTGGTAAGGAGGAGCTTCCTGATGCCACAAGCTTAGACGTATTCCATGGGGCAAGCGATAGAGTAGTGGAGGAAGATAATGAAACCGAAGGCTTGAGCGAGGAGATCCCTAGGTCACCTCCATCTCCGCAAATGATCTGAGCTTATGAATGGCCGGCCCGATCGACGGGCGCTTTTTAGGATTTTTTTTTTTTTTAACTGATCAACAGCATTTTTGCTTTTGTAATGACAAAATAGTTATCCCTGTTAGATAGGGCAATTGTACTTTTCTTGATAAATCAGTTTTCTTTTTATATGGTACCTACATGGTAGTTCGAGTACATATTTAATCAAACATTTTGAGATACTTGTAGGGTCCTCTGTTGAGCAGGATCTCGTGTGGATTTGACAGGGGTTCCATTTTGATCTCAAGTTCAAGAGTTAGAAGGCCCTTTTTGAAGGTGGGGTTAACCCATGTCCAGAATTGATTGGAAGGGATCGGCCCATTGAGTAGGCGAGGTTTACCTAGGCCTAGAAAGGACCTTCCAGTTAGGTGAGGTATGCTCGGGTTCAGAGCTTGATTGTTGCCGATATCATTCATAATAGGAGTAATCGAGAGGGGATTTGTTGGTTAGGGTTTGTGTTCCGGGGAGAGACTTTTTGGTTAGGCGAGGTATGCCCAGACTAAGGAGGGACTTGCCGATTAGGCGAGGTATGCTTGGGTACGAAGCTTGATCGTTGCTGATGTAGCTTCCATTTTGAGTGACCGAGATGAGACCAGCCCGTCACGCAGGCGTGGTGTACTCGGATTAAGGAGGGACCTACTGGTTAGGCAAGGTATGCCTGAATTGAGGAGGGACTTGCCTGTTAGGCGAGGTATGCTTGGGTACGGAGCTTGATCGTTGCTAATGTAGATTCTGTTCTGAGTGACCGAGATGGGACAAGCCTGTCATGTAGGCCTGGTGTACTTGAACCGAGGAGGGACTTGTTGGTTAGGCGAGGTATGCTCAAATTTTATGTTCCGGGGAGGGACTTGCTGGTTAGGAGAGGTATGCTCGGGTACGGAGCTTGATCGAGGCTGACGTGGCTCGTATTAGCGGCGTTGCACTTTGACGTAGTTCGTACATTAGCCAAAGTGGAAGCTATTGGTGTGACTACCTGACTCCTTGACAAAGGTGCACTTATAGTGGTCAACTCGCATTGGAAGGGGTGTTCACTCATAGCCTCAATCAAAGGGTGTGATACAAGGACCAAAATCCTGCCATTTTTTGGAAGTACACACAAGAGAGGGAATAAAATAACTTAGTTTTATTAATGAAGTGTTAAAACTTGCGGAAATAAAATTTTTACAATTTTCGATGCTCATCTTCTTTCGCTTGGAAAATGAGGGGGGCTCTATGGTCCTTTCTTCGTTTCGAGAGCTTCCGAGCATAATATCGTCAATATGGAACAAGGTCAGCTAGTGCCTGGTGTTATTGGCAACCTTCATTCGGCCCTCAGTAACTCGGGTGAGGCCTTAATCTTCGAGATGTTGGGCTTAAAGGCCCAACATGGGTGGATCGAGGAATAGTAGTGAAGTTCGCCCAACACTTAGTCCCACGAGGGCTTTTATCGAAGTGAGGATGCTTTCTTAGATTTGGCAACTGAGCTAAGGACTCGAAGAGGCATTCAAGCTACAGGGTTCGGGAGACGAAGAGGCACAATTATGATGTGTAGAGTTTTGAAGCTTGAGTGGCTTACTGCTCTAAGCGAGCTTCTCTATATAAGCTTGAGTTGTTCTTCATTCTCCACCTCTCTTATTTTCGCTTTCGTCCCCCTCCTTTTGTCTTTTGTTGTTTGCCAAAGTTGCTCTTCGAACAGCCTTCTAGGCTCATAAGAACGTACCTAGGGTGCATTGAGTTGGCCATAAGACTGGTCCTATGGATGACTCGACACACCTACACTTTCTCCTTCTTCCTGAGAGAAACGAGGGGGTGGAGTGGAGGTGGAAGAGAGTCTTCTCAAGTCATGCATAGGCAGCGGAGGAGGTGGAACAACCCCTTCCCACTTAATAAGCTCCGTTTGGACCAATCTGGCTAAGGGACGTGGGGGTGCAGCTGGTCCTCCGACTCTTTGTCCCCCCAAATAAGAGGTCTGGGATGCCCTAGGAAGGCTATCAGATTTGCCCCGCAAGCTGGCAGTGACCCAGAGAGGTGATCCGAGAGCAGCGCCAGGGAGACCTCCATTCGGTGCTACGGAGGGCCCGGCATGGTTGCATCTTCTCTTCCTACTTTAGAGACAGAGGGAGAAGTAGCAAAGGTGGTGGACAGCCCTTCGGAGTGCTCCTCGTGCAGCAAAGGGAGTGGAAGGAATTCTTTCCACGTGAAGAACCCCCACGAGGCTACCCCTCACAATGGCCATGGAGGCCGCACCGCTCCAGGACCTCACCTAGCAGGTTAGGTTGCACTCCTGTGAGTCAGAGGGATGTAGCGCATTCCTTACAACCCGCCATGCTTCTGCTCAGCTAGAGTAGCTTTCATGACGATTTTTTTCTTTGAAGCACAAAGTAAGATTGAGAACAACAATAGATTGGAGAACCAAGTTGTTACCACAAATGGTGCCAAACTGTTAGTGCGGTTTTCTGTGTTTTCCTTAGGAGAATAGGCTACATAGTTAAACAACCACACTAGAGACCCGGAGAGGTCGGGTCTTTGACTGGGTATGAAGGTCGTGTCACTGTGGGGGAAAGAAATTGTCATAAGGTCTTTGGATGGTTTCAGTTGAGATCAATCACCTTCATTATCTTGCCCAAGCCCTTTGGGCAAAACAAATTCATGGAACCTATACGGTTCCTATTCTTTGACCAGCACTCAGTTGACTTGACCATCGGAGTGTCCTCGTCTACGGTCAAGGATCCTCTGATTGCTTGTCGTTTTGCAAGGATCTGGCTCATAAGTCAAGAAATTGGCCCAAACCCATCCAAGTCGTCCAATGCAGTTTTGGGTCGCCCACCCTCCGAAGAAGAGTGACCCAGAAATTGCACCAACAATTTGGCACCATTTGTGGAAACAACTTGGTTCTTTAGATCCATGTTATTCTCAATCTTACATTGTTCCTTAGGAAAAAACGGTTATAGGAGCTACCCTAGCCTCGTAGAAGTGCAACAGGTGGAAAGAAGCCCCCTTTCAAGCACAACCTCAATGTCATGCGGTTGGAGAAGCCTCGATTGCTATACTTATGATAAAAGGAACCAACCAACGCATCGTTCCTCCATTTTCCCTTTTCAGTGTAGAAGAAAGAGAAGGGCGCGGTTCGGGTCATTGATGAAGCCAACATGTGGGCTTTGTCGCGTTCCTACAAGACTGGCTCACCCGGCAAACTCCCACTCACTACCAGAGTGAATCAGTGTGCTAAGGAGTATTAGGGGAAAGGAAGGAAGCCTTAACACATTGCCAGACTACCCCAAACAACCTCACTTGAAGAGAAAACATAAGAATGCTCTAGCACACACGGAAAAACATAGACGACAACAGCACAAGAACCAACAGAGCACGTTTCTTATTTCATGAAGTTGCGGTTACAAAAGGGCCTCTAGCCTATTATGGATAACCAAAAAAAAAAAAAGGGACAGACACCACAAGCCAAAAAACAAATTAATCATTGCTGGAGGAAGTTTTGCTCTCAGAAGTTGATGTAGACCTCCAGAGTTCTTCCCCATAATCCCCGTATAGGGCATTCTACGAATCCACCACCCTCTGGTATAGGACAGAGACCTGACTTCTCAGTGGAGCATACTCCTCCAGCTTTGCCAACACCCCCGCCATGTGCCCAAGCCTCCATCCACAGTGAAAGCCCCTGTTCCCAGCGTCTGCAATCATCTCTGGGATCCACCCATTCTTAACCTGGGCCTCTTCCAGAAGTTGATATGTTCGGGTCAGTACCTCCCTCAGTCTTACCTCAAACAGGGCCTCCATGTTGGGAACCATGGGGTTTAAGGGGGGACATGGAGCTCCCCCCATATCCGGAAAACCGACCTCTTCCGAAGGACTTCGTGAAACAATGGCCCCTACGCGCCTCTGGCTCCGCGGCCTTTTCCTCTTCCTCTTCCTCCGCCCCCTTGTACTTTCACGACCTTTACCTCTTTCGGGGCATGAGCGGCTTTCCCCGGCTTTGCCAAAGGAACATTATCTTTTGAGCCATCAGAATTTGAAGACCAGGCGTCAGAGGAACCATCAGAAATATCAAATGGCTTGAAAGTCAGAGGCATACAGACAGCAAAAGTGTTATCCACACCCTTCAAACAGTTGCTCTAACGAGAACTAGGTGGAACTTGAGGTGTTGGAACTCGACGTACCCTTCTCCTTGGGGCGTCAGTGTCCATAACACTTTGCTTTGAGGAAATGTGAACACTAGAGAAGAACAGAAAACAGAAGAAGGGAGGAAATGAGCAAGGGATGAGAAGACACCAACCCGAAGAACCAAATATATATAGGGGACTTTAGCTGGAATGGCATTTATGGCCCAACCGCTCACATTGTGGAACCGCGCAACGCCATGAATGCGACGCTTTGATCTCTTGATCCCACGGTGTCTCCAAGACATCCCTTTGTATCTTAGGCTCACTCACCAGCCCTATGAGCCTAACTAGATATGCATGCTCCTAGGAGGCCCCATGGGCTAAGTATTTGCAAAATCTCGCTTCACCTGGATACCTCGCCGGTACCCTTTGAGCTATCGTCATGGGCCATCATGCCTCGCCCAAAAGAACCTTGCTTAGGTAATTGAGATCGGGTAGTGGGCCTATATTAGAAGGAAATGACATTCGGCATCGGCCTGTTATTGCTTCCAACAGGGGATATTGCCCCGATCTAGGAATTCCCAGGGACTCTGCTCCCCCTAATATCCTTCAAATAGGGAAAAGCAAGAACTGTATCCAATATACTCTTTAAAATTACAAACGCTTTATTGATAAAGCTAAGATTACTTTCACATTGCTTCTTCCCTCTTTTTCGCATCGATCTTGTGATTTTAGGTAAATAGGGCCCCGATCCAAAATTACTAACCTCGGTTCGTGAAGTCACAACTTTCAACCGGAGCCTAAAACCCTTTCTTAAGAGGTATGTAGGTGACATTTAGGCCTAGTGTAACACCCCGGTCCCATATTGGAAAGAAGAGAAATCGTCCACATAGAGTGGGTGATTTATAAAGAGAGTCATGAGTGTTGAGTCCCACATCACCTAGTTACTAGGTGAAACTAGGCTAGACTCCAAAATTAGACTAGTCCTTTTGGGGTGATAGCGCAGATGTGGCTAGCTTTTTCCTGGGTCGTTCCAAATGGTATCAGAGCCACCTAGTAACGCCATGCCATGTGGTATCGAAACACTGCATGACGTGGCCCTGACGAAGACGTCAGGAGTTTAAGAGGGAGAGTTTGTAACACCCCGGTCCCATATTGGGAAGAAGAGAAATCGTCCACATAGAGTGGGTGATTTATAAAGAGAGTCATGAGTGTTGAGTCCCACATCGCCTAGTTACTAGGTGAAACTGGACTTTATAAGTGATTCCAGGGAAGCTCCAAAATTAGACTAGTGCTGCTTTTGGGGTGATAGCGCAGATGTGGCTAGCGCTTTTCCCTAGGTCGTTACACCTAGTCCTTGCCTTGGCCTTGAGACCGAGCAACCCCTTTGGCCTGAGCATGTCTCCAGTCATACCTTTGCCAATCTATAGGGGAGCCTCCACCAAGGTCCTAAACTCCTTCTAGTATAAGACTGTCAAACGACATATCCTTGCCAAGAAGGTGGTGCATGTTAGCTTTTGGGCGCGTGTCTTAGATCTTGAGACCGAGCAACCTAGTTGGCATAAGACTATTGCAACCACCTCAAGAGTAACCCTATCTGAGTAGGGGGTCGTCCATCGCCAAACTTCCAAGGACGTTCTTCTCAGTCATGACCGATATTCCAACGGGCCCCCTTGCATTGCTCGAGCCTTCATGAGCATCCTCTTCAGGCACCACCACAACGGGCAGTCCACCTGCTAACCTGGAATCAATTTCCTTCGTTACCACGAGCCCTGCGCTAGCCTACTCGCAAACGACAATCTATTCCATCACTAGGACCATCACCTCTGAGTTGTCCTTCTCAACTAATAAAAAATAGTAAATTTAATCTTTTAATGAATATATTCTAACTGGCAATACTTCATGCTTGCTGTGACTCAATCATGGTCAACTCAACAATTTTCCCCAATTATCATAAAAATAATTACAACTATTGAATCCCAAGATATTGAGACATTAGGGGAAAATAAAGAAAAAAAAATGGAAAGTCAGATTAATGACACCCCTAAAACAGTAATTAAACTCATAATTTTACCTGAACTTAAAACCAACATTTGTTTAAGTTCGTTGATTAAAATAATTTTTAGAATAGAGTAAATTTTATTTTGTACAAATTAAATTATACATAAAAAAAACTATGTGCCGCTCAACACAAAATATTTCATATGCTGAAATTAAATGTCTCGTAATAGAGATTAATTTTGCATGTTTATTTGAAAAAAATTAAAGTAAAAAAGCAAAAAGAATGATTTAAAATTAAAATTATTTAATTAAATATATAACTATAAAAAAGACCTCACCTAAATTTGTCACTCTATGCCTTAAAATCTATGAGCTGGTCCTGAAGCTACACATACCTCGTGGCCCACTACAGTAGTCTCCCACACTTTCTTACGATGGAGGAGATGCTTTTTGAGCAACAACTTATTTATTTGTTTATTTTTTTTTGATATATTGTATTCGGCTTTACCTTTTGCGGCCTGACATTACCTCAGGATCGACCAACTAATTCCCAATCCAATGCCTCGTAACACTCTCAGTATTGAATAGTTGAGTTGCGTGCTTCGCCCAAGTGACTGGCCCCAAGAAAAAATTTTTACCTAGCAAGTCTCGAACTTGAGACTTATGTGATGATATTCCCTAAAGACCTCAAACATCAACCACTAGCCCTACCCATTGGCAATGTAAATAAAGGTTTTATGACAATCAATTCTGCATAGCCCAGATTTGCACTATACATCATTAGCTAACTGAATGCTTCATCTGTATCTATGTATTTCTAGGATCTGTGCGAATGCCTGCAGCTCTTTGCGGTGTTGTTGGTTTGAAACCAACTTTTGGGCGCATACCTCATTCTGGGTGAATATTGTTTTTTTTTTATATGAATCTCTTTGTTATATATAAGTTTCCAGATCTATGACCATTTTGAGAGTAAATGGCTTTTTTATTTGTTTTTAGTGTTCTTCCTCTGAACTGGACGGTGGGGATGGTTGGGATCTTAGCAGGCACCATCGAGGATGCATTTATTGTGTCAGTGTTCTTCATTTTATCTCTGTTGATTCCTCCTAGGACTTTGGTGGTATAGCTTTTACCATTTCAATGTTTACAGTTATGCAGCTATGAATGGACGACTTCCATCAGATCAACCCACCATTGCTGTACAGGTAAGAAATTGTTGTGATCGAGAGTTTGAACAATTAAATATTGTATCGAATTATATTTGGTTTGAAATACAACTTTTTATTGGCTCCCAACCTATTTTATGCTTTCACTCATACATGCATCAAATGCTTTCTTTCTAAACGTAATATTGAGCTTATACATTTCTTGGATCTTTGGGACAATTCATGCATGCTATGCCTTTTTTCTTTCCTCTTTCTTTCAGTACTAAATGCTGTGGATGGAGGAGTAGAGTTGGTTCCAGGCTAGGCCGGCCACTACATGGCTTGGCCAAACTGATGGACCAGCATTCATTTCTATGAACATGCAACTTAATTAATGTCTTCATTTGAGTCAAAATCATGCAACTTCAATTTTCCAATGTTTTTCTTTTTTTTTTCCTTGTGGGGTTGATATTTAATTTTAGGAAAAATATTCGACACTTGTGTGTTTTTCTCAATTTTGTTTTTTAGATCCCAATTTTTAATTTGGCCAATTTAAGACCAAGTTTACCAAAAATTTAAATCAAAGATTTCTGTCCATTTTTTCTGTCCATTTTTTCTTTAAATAAATAACAAAAATAACGTGAAAATATTCCTGCGCCCTTTTCCACTAAAAAGTTAAATAAAAGAACAGACGGGATGGCCAGGGAATAATAATATTTTCACATTATTTTTGTTATTTATGTTAAAAAGAGGAAAATTTTGCAAAAGCCTTAGATCTAAAATCTTCCCAAACGCATATTAAAAAATGAAGTCTAACAGCCAAAATTCAAAAATAGATAGAAAATTCTGGAATATTTTTCCTA
The DNA here is from genome assembly GCA_900184695.1 of Betula pendula. Lineage (NCBI taxonomy): Eukaryota > Viridiplantae > Streptophyta > Magnoliopsida > Fagales > Betulaceae > Betula > Betula pendula. The sequence goes on from FXXK01000391.1 coordinate 572,209, forward strand.
ATTTTACATAAGTGGGGATGGGTGGAGGTGGTGTTTCAATTATATATATGTATACCACACGAACATTAAACAAATTAATATCCCATTAGATATATAGTTTTTTTTAACAGGATTGATTCAAAAGTTACTATACCTTGTCGCTTCAACTTTGTAGAATATTTATAAGATGTTTGTTTTGTATATTACACATAGATTATGCCTTGTTCAAAATATAGGCTTTGCTATGTTTGTTTATCTAGAATGCTCTTTGTGGATGGTTTCAGAAACTAATCTGATTTTGGACCTTTTTCTTTTGGATAATTAACCTTCCAGCCCAAACTGTATTTTCCACTGCTCAATTCAACTAAACCCATCTCTGATATCAAATTAGCGAAGTATGCAGAGGTTAGTAACCTGTTTCTCAACCTTATATAATGCTATGGTCAATAATATTACCTTTTAATTAAAATGATAATTCATAATTATTTTATATAAGATCACTGTCTTCCTATATTCTTAATCTTATATTCAAACCACAAATTGGACAAATTAGTGGTTTGATGATTGCAGGGATGAGATCAGAATATGCTGTTCTAACGCTCTAGACAAGCTTCAGGAGCACTATGGTTGGAAGGTATCATTAATTGAACGCTATTTTCTTAGATCTAATTTATTTATATCTTGGTAGCGAGATAATGTACTTGTCACACAATAATAATATACTAAAATACGCAGCAAAAAAAGACTCAATTACCTCAAGCCAATCAAATAACTTCAGAAACAAAAACTCTAATGAAATATTGAATAGAGAGATGTCTTCTAACCTATGCCAACTAATACTCTATTGATGGAATATACAATCTCCATATATATAGGCTAGATAGGTCAAGAACCCTAAATTAAAATTAGGAAAATCTTTATTTAACCTTTCCTGAACTTCTATCACTTTTGAAATTACCTTCTTCAAAAAGTTCAAAAACTCTCAATTTAATCATCAAACTTTCAATTTTTGTAATGTCTTCCCTCCGTTAAGATTTTCTATTAAATCCTACCGGAGGCCTTAAAAATTACCAGAATACCTTTTTGAAAAGTACACATACTTCCTTTAAACTATTACTCTATTGTCAATGTGCCTCCAAACTATCAATTGTATCAATGTTTCCCCTAAAACTACCAAAACAATGTTAATGTACTCTCAATGACAAAAATACTCTTTATAAAATTAAAAAAAATTATAAACTAAAAGAAAACATTTTTTTTTTTAAAAAAAAAAATCTAAAAAAAAAAAAAGGAATGGCTCCTTGGCATAGGGGGTTTGGCCACCTCCTAAATGGCGTTCGGGGTGGCCAAACCACCCCTAAAATGGTCGGCCACTCTCTTCGACAATATCTGGGGTTGGCTAAACCACCCCCTTGCCATTTGGGGGTGGTTCGTTCACCCTTGTTTTTTATTTTATTTTATAATTATTTTTTAGTTTTGAATTTTTTTTTTTCAAATTTATAAGGATATTTTTGTCTTATTGAAAACGTTTTAGGGTCATTTTGTCTTTTTCCTAGCCTTAGAAGGGACATTAACTTTGTTTTGGTAGTTTAAGAAAAATATTGACACAATTAGTAGTTTGAGGTATATTGACAATGAATTAATAGTTTGAAAGAATATATGTACTTTTTTTTTTTTTAAAAAAAAATGGTTTCTCGTGGGTCACTAGACCCACCTTGTGACCTGTGGGTCTAGTGACCCATGTTGGGTTATGGCGTGACCTATTGCCGTGGGTTACAACGTCACCCAATGTGGATCACCTTTTTTTTTAGGCTTTTTAAATATTTTTAGTTTTTAATTAAGGGTGAATTTGAAATTTTATAAAATTTTAATGAGTATAAAAGGCGATTTCACTTATTTTGCGGTATGATTTAAACCTAAACCCTAAAGGAGTGGAGATATTGTAAAAAATTAAAAGTTTGATACCCTAAATTGAGAGTTTTTAAACTTTGAGAAGTAATTGCAAAAGTGATGTAAGTTCAAGAGAGTTAATTGAAGTTTCTCCTTAATATTATTTGTGTTATCAAGGAATAAAATCAGAATAAAAATCAAATCTAATTTGATTTCACAAATAATTTCTAATTTGAAATAAATTACAAAACACATAGAATTGTGATTAATTTAAGCTACAAATTAAAAATACGTGTGGCATATCTCACATACCTCTCTATTTGGTGACAAGTACTTCCCTATGAGTAGAAAGAAACAGTAGATCGAGTATAATATGTTTAATTTGTCTGAAAAAGGTGTTGATATTAGTTAGTGCAAGATATATAATTAAAAAAAATTCTGTTATTGTCATCAAAATTCCTCGCTAACCCGCCTAGTTATTATGGATGGTTAAGATTGTAGAGGTGACTATACCGGATATAGAAGCAATGCGGCTGGCACATTATTCAACAATTGGATCTGAGTGTACCACTTCCCTTAGTTCTCATCTAGAAAAGCTGTATGTTGTTTTCCATTCCCAGCAGTGCAATTCTCTCAGTGTTGTGAGAAATCAAAATGCTGACACTAGAAACACATTATTATTCATTGCAGGAATCCAGCAGAATTAGGATGGGATACAAGGGTAGCACTTAGCGTCTATGGTTCTTTCAGCAGCAAGGAGTATATAAAGGCACAGAAAATTAGGTACCTAATGCATTTTATTTTTTACCTGGTTTTATTAACCTTGAAAAGAATCGTTTAAAAGATGCAATTATATCCCCTCAAAATCTTTGAATGAGATAATTAATATATATTCATGAGTATGTCACTTTGGCGACAATCACTTCAGTTCTAAATAATTTTATCCAAATAGGGAATTGGAGATGGCTTTAATGCTCATTAAAAAAAAAAAAAATCACAATATTGATATATGCATGCCGTAATTAAAATGAATCCCACAAGTGATTGAAATAAATTTTAAATATAAAATATAGTACATGCATGGTCATATAAACTCTGAGCCCTTATTGGCTGGACGATGGCCACAAACTAGTCAAAAAATTATCCATCAAAAATTTTTGTGTAACGAAAAAACCCATTTTTTTTGCAGATTTCCATGGATTTTTCTTTATCAATAATCAAAAGTTTTAACACATGTTAAATGATACCAATACAATTTTTAGTAGGTAGATTTTTTTTTGATATAAACGTAAGGTATAACACACTATTGAAAATCAATTTGGAAAGAGAGGGTGCCTAAGAAATTATATACACGATTAAAATTACACTTAACCCATGTAGGACATTTGGAATCGTAACAGATCACTACGCTCCGTAGTCATCGTCTACGGTGGCCAACTCTATCAACACTGACCCAATTGTAGCACTTTTTTTTTTTTTTTTTGCGGCTTCATTCACTTATCGATATCCAATGACTTAACATTATGCCCATACATAGTACTAAAATATTTTAATCCAGCCTATAGGTCATCTCCTTCGTGACTCTACCACAAAGTCGCAATTCATTCGATCCCATTCTCAATGAGCTGTGTTTGACCAGATACTTGACGGGGTGGCTAGCTTTGATGTCAATTAAATGATAGAAACTTTAAGTAGAACTCACCTTTAAAAATCAATTTGGAAGGAAATAGTGCTTAAGAGCTTATATACACATGATTAAGATTGCACTTAACCCATATAGGACATTTGAAATCGTAATATATCGCCACGCTCTGCAGCCAACGTAATATACAAACATTGGGTAAAACTCACCAATGAAAACCAACTTACAAGGGGAGAGTTCCCAATAGCTTATATATACATGGTTAAAAATAATGTATTTTTTTAACCCATGTGAGACATTTGGGATTATAACATACAACCATGCTACGCATTCGATGTTCACAAAGACACACTCTATTGACACCGACTAAATAGTAGCCATTTTCTCGTTTTGGCGGCTTTATTTACTTATCAATATTCAATGACTTAACATTATACATATGTATAGTACCAAGACATTTAATCTAGTTTATTAATTGAGTCTATAGGTCACCTCTTTTGAAACTCGACCACAAACATTCGATCCTATACTCGACAAGTTGAGTCTGATTCCATACTCAACGTGGTGGCTTGCTCTGATACCAAATGATACAAACCTTAAATAGAACTTACCCTTAAAAACCAACTTTCGACAAGTTGCAACCGATCCCACACTTGATGTGGTGGCTGACTTTGATACCAAATGATACAAACCTTACATAACACTCATCCTTAAAAATCGCCTTAAAAAGGGAGGGTACCAAAGACTTTTATTCACATGGTTCAGATTGTAATTAACTCATATAGGACATTTGAGATCATAACATACCGCCATGCTCTGCAACCAATATAATAATACAAACATTGGGTAGAACTTACCCTTTAAAATTAACTTGCAAGGGAATGGTATCCAAGAACTTATATACATATGGTTAAGATTGTACTTAACTCGTGAGACAATTGGGATTGTGACATACCACCATATTCCACAGCCGATGTTCATGGTGGCCCACTTCATTGACAATGACTTGATGGTAACCCTTTCTTTTTTCTTTTGAGGCTCCATTCACATATTAGTATTTAATGACTTTACACTATGCTCATACATAGTACCAAGATATTTCAATCTAGCCTATAGGTCGCCTCTTTCGAGACTCGACCATAAAGCTGCAACTCATTCGATTGCATATTCAACAAGCTACGTCTAATCCCATACTCGACGTGGTGGGTGATTTCTGATACCAAATGATATAAATCTTGAGTAAAGCTCACTCTTGAAAACCGGCTTGCAAGGGGAGGATGCAAAAAGCTTATATACATATGGTTAAGATTGTATTTAACCCATGTAGGATAGGACACTTGAGATTGTAAATGTGCGCAATATGATAATATAGTTTTGTTAAAGTATAAATTAAATTATTAAAGTTATCTCTTCTATCAGCTTAAGCTTTTGGAAAAAATTGTGATTTAACATAATATTATAGTTAAAGGTCATGAGTTCGAACCTTGACTCTACAATTCACTCTTCATTTAAATATTTAATGTAAATTTGAACTCACACGTGAGGGAGAGGGTTAAAATATAAATTAAATTATTAAATTATTTCTTCCTAATAGCTTAAGCTTTTTGAAAAAGTGTTGATTTAACAAGTTTTGTATATTGTAGAGAGAAGAGAGGATTTAGCCTTTATATATATAGGAAATCTTTATAGAGTTTTTGCCATCACAAATTCTTATCTTAATTTGACATGTATTAGAGACAAAAGTCCTGAGTTCGAACCTTGATTCAATTATTTACCTTCCATTTCAATTATTTATTTTACGTGTTGAGCCTCACCTATTAAAAGTTTGAGCTCACACGTGAGGGGGAGTGTTAAAGTATTTATCAAATGATTAAATTTACCTCTTCCTATCAGCTTAAGCTTTTAGGATAAGTAATGATTTAACACGACTAACCTATGGTATACCCTAGCTAGTAGAAGTTATATTCCTATACATGTAAAGTGTACAAATACCAATATACTTAGCAGCACCAACACTCAATATTGTCTTATTATCTTTATATTAATATAGGCTACTTGTCCAATTCGTCTTAGCATACTACAATTCACAATCCATGAAAACATATATTCAGGAAAATATTTTAACAGTAGTACATAATTTGAGAGTCGATTAATATCTTTTCAGCCCACATGCAAAATATCTTAGCATGTTAGGTAGCGCCACTTGTTTTTCTTCTTTTTTCAAGATATTGAAAATATGTTAGCATGCAAAACATCTTTCATTTCAGAAAGTAGAAAAAATGTATTTAGGCAGAGTACTTTGAAACATATATATTAGTTCATGGGTATGTATCCACATCAGTAGGAGCAAAGCTACAGCATTTTAATTTTTGGTTCCAATATTATTCCCAATGACACTAGCTTGTTTGAATATCCACAGAAACCGCCAGATGCAGATTCATATGAATATATTTGCTCAGGCAGATGTCATTGTTTCACCAACAACAGGGTATTCTTTGGTTCTTTAGTTAGATCCATTTATTTTCTATAAGACGTCTCTCCTCTAAGACTTTCAAGGGTCTCTTTTTTTCCTAACCGGTTGCTTTAAGGTCCGTTTAAGTTTATGATTTTAAAAAGTGAGATTTAAAAATAATGATTTTAAAATGTGCAATTTAAAAATGTAATTTTTAAAAATGCAGTTAGGCGTATGACAAAATCGAAGTTTGACATTTAAAATCGTAGTTTAACCTTTAAAATTGTGCGTTTTAAAAAAAAACCCTTAATACCTGTGATTTAAAAATCCATATTTTTTATATTTTTAAATCATTATTTTTAAAAAGTGCAATCTCAAATAAATCATTTTTTTTTAGCCTAGTATTACCATCTCTGTTCGACTGTTCCCTCCTGTAGTATCTAATGTTTAGTCTCTATGATGTATGTGACAGTGTAACTGCATACCCAATAAAGGACGATGCTCTAGAGACCGGTGAACTCGACTATATAAATGGAGGTCTTAAATGCATATTAAATTAGTTTCTCAAATTTTGTTTTATAATAGAGAATTCCTCCAAATTGCTTTTGAAAATGTCCTTCCAACCCTATTTATAAAATTGCTATATATCTTTTAGCATGTGAGAAGCATATATATATTTTTTAATTGAATTCTCTCAACTCTTTTAATGCTATTTGTAAAGTATATGCTTATCACATATTTAAGGAACATATGACAATTTTATATATTAAAAAAGTTTCTCCAATTTAACTGGGAGGAAAATTTTGTTTCAACTATGGTTGTTTTGGAAAGAAGCATTTTCAGTGCTCCAAGTATATTTAACTTAATTACAAAAAATATATGAAGTGGAATTGACAAGTTTGCCACTATTTCAGCTGCACTAGTTCGGTTTTCAATAGCAGGAAATTTTCTAGGATTGCCGGCTGTTACTGTTCCGGTCTGATCTTATCATCCTTTATGTCTTTAACTTTATTTATTTATTTATTTATTTTAATGTTGTTCTATTACTTTATATGAGGAAACTTGACTAGTTCTTTGTTAACCTAAATTGCTTTGATAGGTGGGATATGACAAACTGGGTTTGCCGATTGGCCTTCAGTTTATGGGCCGGCCATGGTCCGAACCAACATTAATTCACATAGCGACGGCAATGCAGGTAGATTACAAAACTTTTGCTGTGAGGTTGTTTTTGGTATTTTCTTTCCGTTTCTTTCTCTCTCTCTACTTTTCTTTGAGAAATTTGAATAACTCAATTGTTTAAAATATTAACACTTTGCTAAATCATATTAGTAACATAGAGCGTTCTGTGACGTAATTTTTTTTTTTTTTTCATATTCCCTGGGATACTTCCGTAAATAATATATAGCATATATGCATGATATGATTTTCTTTGAGGAAGCCATGACATGATGAAGTAGAAGATTATCATAACTTTTGCTTCTCAATCTGTTTGTTTATATTTTGGTTCCATAACATAAATGTTAAGCCACTAATTATATAAAAAACTTGAAAAGGTAAAAAAATAGTAAATTTAGTATTAAATATATCTAATCATGACAACTGAGGTGTAAAAACGTTTTCATTGCAGGCCCTCTGCATGTCAGGCTATAGAAAGCCAGAGGTTTTCTATGATCTTCTTAATAAGGATTAGTTGCACGACGAACGTCCACTACATTACAGATGGTGATGGTCAATACAAATTTGCAAGTTTTCTCTATTGGATAATGTATGCCCATTGAACTTCTTGGTTGGCAGTTCCGCTACTGTTTTTTGTTAAATCTCTTGATAAATGGGAAACAACTTGAATGGAAGATGACCATGTGTGGAGCATTATTCAAAACATTGACAGCTCATACGTGTATAAGGGAAAAGTAATGTTAGAGGGAGAACCCAACTCTTCTTTGAGTCCTAAAAAGTGATGTGGCTTTTTTAAAATCACCATTTAATCAAAATCTAGCAGTTAACTATCACAAATTCAATAGTAATTTTAAAAGCCATGCATATCATTTTTAGGAGGATTTGAGTCTTCCCTCTAACATTACTTATAAGGAAATTAGGGTACTTGTAATTGGTCCATTATCTTACTACAAAAAATTGGAATTTGAGAAACATCTTCTTTTTCCTCTTCAATTTCTTAAACCATAAGCCAAATTCACATGTTATACTTGCATCTTTTTTTATAAAGTGATGCAAGCAACAAAACTTCCCAAGATTATTAGACATAGAACTTGGCCACTGACTAACAAAAGATATTGTATGATTATGATGAGACAGAGATCAACAACAAGCAAACTAAGAGAACTTTTTTCGGGTTGGAGAGACCACAATTGTTTGATAAAATTCCTTTATGAGGTTTTCTTTATTGGTTGATAGTCCTTAAATAAAAATAAAAAAGCTATTGAAATTCAAATACAACTCTAATCCCAACCCAAATAATACATCCATTATAAGCGATAAGAGTCTTAAACCAAATACCTATTAAGAGTCCTAAATGTTGGTCTTCACTCTTCCTACCCATTAGTAGACTCCTTCAGGGCTTCTAACATTCACCTCCCTCCCCACCCTTTCAACAACAAACTTGTCCTCAAGGTTGAATTAGAAAATTGTTTTTGGTGCGTTTTTAAATCTTTAGCTTTTTGCTCATATTCAATCTCCACCTCCCACGGGGATTCTTCAACTGTACCACCTTCTCAATCAAGAACACTTGTGGAGTTGGCATCAATGTCCAGGGACGAACCTTTCGTTGTAATTGAAACACAGCCCCTTTTCTTGTCTCTTATGCATCTCATCCCAAGTCAATCGTTTAAATTGAGTGGACTAGTCTTTGTCGCATGTTTGGAGGATTGTTTGTGGACCTTGATTCCCAGTTGCGGATTGGTGGTTCAATTGTGTGGTTGCTCAGCCGTGCTCAAGTCAAACAATTATCCTGCATACGCCCAAGCTCAATAGTCTCCTGCCGTGTTTTTGGTTTGAACATCCGGATTCACTCTGCAATTCCTCCTTCAATCCACCTAAGAAAGTCCCCACAAGCACCTTTTGTGACTAGCCCTCTACCCGATTAGCAAGTTTTTCAAACTCAGCTTGATAATTATTAAATTACCACTTGTCCCAAAAGCTTAAGCTGATAAGAAGAACTAAATTTAATATTTTAATTAATACTTTAACACTCTCCCTCACGTGTGGGCTCAAACTCACTTTTTAATAGGTAATGCCCAACACATGAAATATTCAATTAAAATGAGAGTTAAATAACTGAGTCAAGGTTCGAATTCAAGACCTTGAGCCCTGATACCATACCATGTTAAAGTTTGTGGGGAAACTAAAATACGAGAATAATAGTGAAAGCAAGAGAGAGAAAGAGACATAAAGCATTACGGGTGATTTGATATTAGACACCTACGTCTACCGCTCGGAATACAAGTATAATAATCAAATTCCCATAAGGATTGTATTACACTCTCCAGAATGATTTGATCACAATAAACCCTTAAATAGAAAATATTATAATATCAACCAAATATAGAATATGCGAAAAATATATATTTTCCGTATATTCTAACAATAATCACGCAAGAGACTTGTGCTGTTGAATACTGGACAAGGCTTCATCATAATCTTCCTATTCAATTGGGCCAAACCACACGACTGCTTCATGTTTGAAGATGCTCCAAGTTTTTTTTTTTTTTTTTTCTTTTTATGAATGAGTAAATTTCATTAACCAAATAGATCCTTACAAAGAGGAAAACACAGCTACAATCACAGCTACAACATCTCTAACAAAACTACAAAGGCATCAACTAGCCTAACACCTTGTGTTGTACAAATATCTACCTAAATAAATAGGCGAATAAATGCACGTTTTACTCGCAAGTGCACAAGATCAAAACGATAGTATAAACGGCAAATACGAGATCATTCCCACGAGGATTGGTAAAATATGTTTAAAAAGCAATTCCTAAAAAGATATTTTGAATGGAACGATATTAAAGATTGAATTGAAATAATAAGAATAAAAGGCTAGGGCTTCGATATCCAACGCTAATCATATTCAAATAAGGTAAACAATATGCACAATACTATAATTATGTCAAGATACTCAATGTTTGCCAGCCTAAAGGCATGAGTGTATACTTCAAAAGCTATTGATCTCCCTAAACAATGAGATTAGGCATAGGTGTATACTCTAACTCTTTTCTTTTTTTGAGAGATTTAGCATGGGTGTATACTAAGTTGTTCCTCAAGAAAGCATAAATCTATAGAGATCGACAAACACACTAAGACCTAGAACATGGTGTATATTCTGGTCTTTCATGTTGATTACCCCAAGAACCCGCAATTGGTTCTTTTGTAACTCTACTAGGCCCAGGACTCGGTCATCCAAATTGACCTAGATAACACTCTACACATGTTATATGCATAAGAATAACTCAAACCCATACATAACCCATATGAAGAACGAACAAAAATCTGAGATAAATCAATTAAGTGTCAAAACATGAATTGTAGTAAGACAAATTGAAACCTTAAAGAGACATGATTAGGGCTTCAATCGAGCCCTAACTAAAGTATTAGCTACACATAATTCGGATGAAAACCATACTCATAAGAAAATAACAAAGAAAAACTGAAAAGTAAAGAAAAACTAAGAAAAACCCTTCTTTGAAGCCTTTGATTATTCTCCTCTAGCTTGTGTCTTTGTTTTGGAGGTCTTAGGGGAGTATTTATAGAGTTTAGGAATAAACCCTAGTCAATTTCGTGCACCCTAGGAAGTCCAAAATCAAGTTGGAGTAGGTTTAGGATCTTTCCAAATCGGCTTTTGTCGATTTCAGCATTCTAGCGCGCAAAGTGGCTTGAGCTAAACATGAATATGGCTCGAGCCAAATTCTTCAGCTTTTCTCCAACATGTCTTCTGAGTCCGGAACTTGATGGAATTGAGTGCTTTTCTTCCAAAACCTACAAAATAAGGGAAAAACACAAAAACAACACAAAACATCATATTATAATGAAACTAAGAGATTAACATATGTGAATTAAGGGGCTTGAATGTGTAACATTCAGCACTTATCACACCCTCAAACTTACATATTGCTAGTCTCTTAGCAATACAAAACTGAAAATAAATGACGACTACGCTACCTTCTCTGTTGTGGAAAACACGATTGCATTTAACGTATGCAACAAGCTTTTAAACCCCTGGGTATCCCTAGTAGGACGAGTGAAGTCTCGTGAGGGTTTAACAGAAATGATACCCACAAACATTATGCACAATTCATGTTATCTCCAAGACTAAAGTATCACAAACAACCATGATTCTCATTCATTAGCAAGCTTAAAAGGATAAACTCCATCTTCAAAATGAATTAGAATTTCAAAGTCGAACTACTCACAAATGACAAGCTGAGATTTCACAAGTTCAATTCAGTGTAAAGTGAACCAACACAATCGTGAGGCTTCAAATTAATTCTGATTTGCAATGACTCAATACCTCAAAGATCATTGGGGTCTTCATCGGATTGAACAACCATGGCATAGCAATAAGAGTCTCTCTCTTTTTTTTTTGTCAAGTTGTGCAATGCTCAATTCCCTTAGGCTTTCTAATTGACCCTTTTAGCGAGTGTTAACTCGAGTCAAAAAGGCTATAGAACGAAACTAGCCATAACTTCAACCAATCCAAAATTCTTACCTTTTGACGTGAACATTCATTGCTTGGTGAGGCAAGAAGTCCAATTACTCAGTGAAAGCTTCAAAAATGGTCTCTACTTTAACCAATCCAAAATTCTCACCTTTTTGACGTAAACATTCATTACTTGGTGAGGCAAGAAGTCCAGTTACTTAGTGAAAGCTTCGAAAATAGTCTTTTTTTTTTTCATTATGCTAAGGTATCCATCCAACAAATCACCCAGCTTCACCCAAGACATTGAAAGCATACACAATCAGATTCACATGTCATACCTCACAAACTATGTGCTAATGTGCTCGTGGTAATTCAAATTGAAACAAGTGAATGCTCAGGTGCCAAAGGTAAGTAACAAGACATAAAATCCTAATCATATGATCATGTGTTCAACATTCTAAGCTCACCAATGAAATTCAAATCACAATTCCAGACCAAATTCTTAAGAATAACAAGAATATGTAAAATTTTTTTCAAAAATTATGGACAAAGTGTGTGTGGGTCTCCCATACCCCCAAACTTGAATTACACATTGTCCTCAATGTGTAGAGAAAATGAAAAGATCATACCAGTGAGAGGAGAAAGCTGAGTAGGGAGGCATGGCTTATAGCATACCCTAAAACTTGAATATAAGCACACTTGTCCTAAAAAACAAATCTCTGAAAACAAAACAAAGGAAAACTAAAAACAAAATAGAACAAACAACAATCAACAGAAAATGAAACAAACAATGAAAAACAAAACATAAAATTTTAAAGGATATGGCTCTTTAGTGCATGAAGTGGCCTCAGTACCACTGATTTCTTCTTGTGTTACCTCCCAAGTAATGCAAAGTTTATTGTCTTCAGCCAGACTATGTGACTCTCACGTAATGAGCTGGACAGATTGGAGGGTCATATCCTCATCCCTAAACTGAACACCCATCTTCATGTAAGGCTTCACCCGATGTCCATGCACCCTGAAAGTCTGATTTTTCTCTTTGCAATAGGCTTCCACAGCTCTATGAGAAAAAACTTTGGTGACATCATAAGAACCATACCACCTAGACTTTAGCTTATTAGGAAAAAGTCTTAATTTTGAGTTGTATATCAATACCTTCTGTCCTACATAAAACTCCTTCCTGACAAACTGCTTATCAGGATATTTCTTGGTTCTTTCCTTGCACAACTCAGTATTTTCATATGCACCATGCTGTAACTCCAAATCTGGTGCCCTGACAATAGAAAGATCAAGAGTAGTGTTAGTAAGCACAAGAGTTTCAAAGGGAAGTGCGTATCTTTTTAAATCAGATGTAGAAGCCTCAAGGGAGTGCGTGGCATCAATGATGTCGATAACACGTTCACGATTCGGCTCATATTCTTACTTTGTAAGGTTATGAGTCATGGCAACCTCCAAGGGATCAATGTTGTGTACTTGCAAAATTTCTTTAGTAGTACTTTGTACCACACCAATATTGAAACACTCATGATTCTTTTGTGGTAACTTCATTGCATCAAACACCTTAAACTTGACCTTTTCCCCATTTACTTCCATGCTTATAATATCCTTTTTAACACATATGTTAGTATCAACAGTGCTCATAAAAGATCTTCCTAAAATAATGGGTAAGGACAATGGCATGGGTGATTCTTCCATATCCAGGACAACAAAATCAACAGGAACAATAAATTTATCTACTTTGACCAAGACATTTTCTAAAATACCTCTCGGTTGCTTGATGCTTCTATCGGCCAATTGCAATGTAATTGAAGTTGGTTGAAGTTCCCTCAAATCAATTTCTGATAAACCTTATAAGGTAGTAAATTGATACCAGCTCCCAAGTCTAACAAAGCACAATCAAAGAATTTGTCACCAATTCTGCATGGGATAGTAAAACTACCTGGATCTTTAAGCTTAGGTGGTAACTTTCTTAACCAAACCGCACGTAGCTCCTCGGTCAATGCAACTTGCTCATGCTCCTGAAACTTTCTCTTGTTAGTACAACAATCCTTTAAGAACTTGGCATAAGATGGAATCTGTTTAATTGCATCAAGTAAAGGAATATTGATTTCAACTTCTTTTAAAGTTTCAAAAACATCCAGCAATTGTTTTTTTTTCTTGGGCTTCACTAACCTTTGAGGGAAGGGTGGCAATGTTACATACTCCCTCTCAATTACCTTTTTGGAGATTATAGCTTTTGTTGGAGGTGCTTCTACTTCCTTTTCTGTTCCCACCTTGTTATCAATGACTTTACCACTCCTAAGAGATGTCACAGCATTGACCTACTCATGTCCTCTTGGATTGGGTATTGTTTGGGATGAAATTCGCCCATCTTTCTCTAGCTCATCTCCTTGGCCATCTACCCCACTTGTGTTTCCAATCTCTGAATGGCCTAGCTAGTTGTTGCTTCCAATTTTTGAATAGACAGACTAGTCTAAGCATTAGTCTGTTGCTGTGCAGTTATGAACTGGAGTATTGCCCCTTCAAGATCATTCTTTTTCTACTCCAGATTGGGTTGCATCACTTGTGGTGGAGCCTGATAATTATTCTTCTGCCGAAAATTTCATTGCTACCCTTGTGAAGTTTGCACATTCTGATTATTACTCCATGAAAGATTGGGTGGTTGCGCCACCTTGCATTATAAGTGTTGGAGTACGAATTGTTCTTCAATGGAAATCCACCTTGTCCCACATAGTTGGCATGTTCTTGCTCTGCAAATGGAGATATAGGACAAGTCTCAGTGGTATGGTTAGAATGAGAACATATGTCACATACCTCGACTTTTTGTACTTGTTGAATTGGAGAGATGTTGTGTGATGTTATTGCTTTCACAATCATGTCTAGCTTCCTCTCCATTGTCGCCATTTGAGGTTGGACTCCACTATTGGTGCTTATCTCATAAACACCCTTACCTTTTGATACATTCATTCATTTTGATGAGAATTGCTGATAATTCTCATTTAAAGTTTCAAAAAGCTCAATGGCTTCCTCACTGCTTTTTTCCATCAGCACACCACCATAGGCTGAATCAACAAGACTTTTGTTATTATCATTTAGACCTTCATAGAAAGCTTGTACCTGGTCGTCTTGAGACAAATTAAGGTGTGGACATTTGAGAAGCAGCTCATTGAAATGCTCCCAAGCTTCGAAAAAAAGATCTCCATCCTTTTGTTGAAAAGTCTGAATTTCTCTTCTAAGTTGCCTAGTCCTTTGAGCTGGAAAGAATTTTTTTTTTTAAAATTATGTGGCCAACTCCTCCCAATTGTTAATAGAACCTGCAACCAAAGAGTTCAACCACAATTTAACATTATCTTTTAATGAAAAAGGGAAGAGGATTAACCTGATATGCTCTGGAGTTAAGCCATGAATGTTTTGCGTCTTGCAAAGATCAAAGAAATCTCTTATGTGCAAATATGGATCTTCGGAGGATGTGCCTCTAAAATGTGGCAGCATGTTGAGTAAATGAGGAGATAAATTGAAGCTACCTTGTGCATTTGGCTGGTAGGTGATGCATGATGGTTGATTGAGGTTTTGTGGAATGAAAGAACCTTTCATTAGCTTTCGCTCGGGTTGATTCTCTACATGTGCTTCTGCCATCTTTTCCTCAACTTCGAATTCCTCTTCTTCTTTGGAGTCTTCTTTTGGCCTTTGAGGTTGTCGAATGGTGTGTTCAATCTCTGGATTGTATGGAATAACGTCTAAATTCTGAGATCGACGACCTTGCTTATGAAAAGTCGATTTCAACAGTTGATAGCAACCTCAATGTTGCTGTCTGAGACAAATCACTCGAGCTCTCTGTAAAAACCGCTCGAGCCAAGTTGTGCGCTCGAGCCTAATGAACAATGCGCTCGAGTCACTTACTGCAGAAACAAAATAGAACAAAAAAAAAAAAAATAGAAACTGAAATAGAAGTCAGATTTTTTTTCTTTCTTTTTAGATGAAAATAAACCAAAATAACTAAACTAAAAGGAAAAACGTTTAAACATAATTTAACACAATCCCCAGCAATGGCGCCAAAAACTTGTTGCACAAATATCCACCTAAATAAATAGGCGAATAAATGCATGTTTTACTCGCAAGTGCATAAGATCAAAACGATAGTATAGACGGCAAATACGAGATCATTCCCATGAAGATTGGTAAAATATATTTAAAAAGTAATTCCTAAAAAGATATTTTGAATGGAACGATATTAAAGATTGAATTAAAATAATAAGAATAAAGGGCTAGGGCTTTGATATCCACTGCTAATCATACTCAAATACGGTAAACAATATGCACAATGCTACAATCATGTCAAGATACTCAATGTTTGCCATCCTAAGGGTATGGGTGTATACTACAAAAGCTATTGATTTCCTTAAACAACGAGATTAGGCATGAGTGTATACTCTAACTCTTTTCTTTCTTGAGGGACTTAGCATGTGTGTATACTAAGTTGTTCCTCAAGAAAGCATGAATCTATGGAGATCGACAAACACACTAAAACCTAGAATATGGTGTATATTCTGGTCTTTCATGTTGATTACTCCAAAAACCCGCAATTGGTTCTTTTGTCACTCTACTAGGCCCAAGACTCAGTCATCCGAATTGGCCTAGATAATATTCTACACATGTTATATGCATAAGATGATCAAACCCATACATAACCCATATGAAGAACGAATAAAAGCCTGAGATAAATCAATTAAGCATCAAAACATGAATTGTAGTAAGGCAAATTAAAATCTTAAAGAGACATGATTAGGGCTTCAATCGAGCCTTAACTAAAGTATTAGCTACACATAATTTGAATGAAAACTATCATCATAAGAAAATAACAAAGAAAAACCCTTCTTTGAAGCCTTTGATTCTTCTCCTCAAGCTTGTGTCTTTGCTTTGGAGGGCTTAGGGGGAGTATTTATAGAGTTTAGGAAGAACCCTAGTCAATTTCGTGCACCCTAGGAAGTCTAAAATCGAGTTGGAGTAGGTTTAGGATCTTTCCAAATCGGGTTCTGCCGACTTTAACATTCCAGCGCGCAAAGTGGCTCAAGCTAAATATGGATATGGCTCGAACCAAATTCTTCAGCTTTTCTTCAACATGTGTTTTGAGCCTAGAACTTGATGGAATTGAGTGCTTTTTTTTTTTTTTTTTTTCCAAAACCTACAAAATTAATGGGAAAACACAAAACAAACAACAAAACATCATATTATTAATGAAACTAAGAGATTAACATATGTGAATTAAGGAGCTTAAATGTGTAACATTCAGCACTTATCACCATGTCAGGGTGCCCATGGATACATAAGAGAAGATTGCTCCCTAGTTCTCACCCTTAGACGACATTTGAGTGCGAACCTCCCAGCAGATTTTTGAAAAGATCTTCTCTTCCAAGAGTAAATGCACACCATATAAAATGCTATTCCTTTCCCTCCAGATTTCATAAATTGTAGAGCTCAGACACAACCTATCCAAAATAGATTTCAAACTCTTACCCTTTCATTCTTGCACCCCTCTAGCAATGATGTCCTCCCAGTCATCAGAGGGAACAACAATGAGGCATCTCTCCATCAAAGATTTCCAAATATGACGACTAAAGCTACATTGAAAGAAAAAGTGATCTCTTCCCTCCAAATAGCCTCTACAAAACACACATAGCATAGCTCCCTGAAATCCCTAGCTAGCCATCCTCTCACCAGTAACAAGTCTAATCTGGACAACCAACCAAAGAATAAAAGCTTGTTTAGGGTATGGAAAGAGTAAACCAAATGAGCTTTCACCAAGGGACAACAGCTTTTTTGTTCCTTATATACTTCCATGTTTCACTGCAGGTATATTGACTTGATTTAGAAATAATCCAAACAGCATGATCAACCTCACCCAATGGCACTAAGGGAAGTTGGCTTTGGATACAAACCGGTGCCTCTGATCTAGCAGGAGGCCAGCTACAATGATTATCACATATAACAAAGGAGAGTTTTGCATTTAGTTGGCTACTAGCATCATATATAGTTCTAAACCCATATTTCTCCAAGGGGACTCCATCCGGATGCCATAAATCAAGCCAAAGGAAAATATTGTTCCCATCCCTAACAGCAAAGCGGATAAAATCCCTAGCAATCTTCCTAAGTTTCAGCAACTTTCGCCATGTCCAAGAGCAACATTGAGGGGTTTTCACAGCCCAGAAGCTCCTCCCTTTTAGCATATAAGCTTCAATCCAAGCAACTCATAAAGACCCCGATTTCACAAGGAGGTTCCAAATATGCCGAAGCATAGAAGCCTTATTCCAATCTTCAACCTTTTTGATTCCCGAACCTCCTTCTCTTTTCGGCACACAGAGCTCTTCCCAAGCTACTTTAGCATGGGCAGGATGGGAATCAGCATCGCCCCAAAGAAACCGAGAGAATTTTTGAGTGAGAAGTTTATAGATCTGCTCAGGGAGGATGAAGATAGAAGCGCAATAAACTTGGATACTGAACAAACCAGAAGACACCAATTGGAATCTTCTTGCAAAGGAAAGCTTCCTAGCCATCCAAGAGTTACTCCAAATAATTTCTTTCCTTTCAATTTGATATGTCTTTTGCATCCATTGCCACCACTGGTTGACATCTCCCTGAAGGTGGAAAGCATCGAGTATATGTTGAATTTTGAAATATTGGTTCACCCTATTAATTCAAAATGTAAAGTCCTCTGCTAAGAATTTTGGGTTAGTTTCGTCACGATTCACAAAGGGACGATTGGGTTATGGGTTAGCTTGCATAGAGGAATGGGAAGAGCTTCCTAAGGCAATTTCTATCAGTGGTGGTGGGTCCAGTTCATCCCACTCTGTTATCCAAACTTTGCATCCTCTATAGTCAGTGCTACGAGTCTGAGCTTCGCTGCGTTGAAGGACCTCTTGAAAATCTGCTGCTAATTTTTCAATCCACTCCTTATAAGTAGCCATTGCTCTGTTATACAGAATTTGGATGGATGAGTGAATGGTTGTCAGAGTTTAGTTGTTTGCTGATACGGGTTGGATGTGTGTTTTGTGTTTATGGAATTTTGCTGATAAAAGTTGGAGGTGTGTTTTGTGTTTCAGGAAAGTCAATTTTGTGGGTTTTCGTTCGAAATGGGATTTTTTTTATTGAACTGAGGTTTTCCCGATTGAACTGGAGTTTTTCAGTTCAAACTGGGCTTTTTCTATTTGATCAGGTTTTAAAACTAAGAAAAAAGTGAACACATACAAAAAACGTTTCAGGCTAGTAAGTTTTTTGGCTTTCCGTTCAAAATGGTGTTTTTCCTAATCGAATTGGGGATTTTCCGATTGAACTGGGGTTTTTCCTTTTGAACTGGGGTTTTTCCGTGTAATCGGATATTAAAAGTAAGAAAAAAGTGAACATATATGACAAAGTTTCAGAAAGTAAGTTTTTTGTTTTCCGTTCGAATTAGGGTTTTTCCGTTTGAAATGGGGTTTTCCAATCGAACTGTGGTTTTTCCAATCGAAATTGGGTTTGTCCATTGGAATTGGGATTTTTCCGTTCGATCGGGTATTAATAGTAAGAAAAAGGTGAACATATACGAAAAAGTTTCAAAAATTTAGTTTTTCGGCTTTTTGTTCGAAATGTAGTTTTTTCTGATCGAACTAGGGTTTTTCCGATTGAAATGGGGTTTTCTCGTTCGAATTGGGTTTTTTCCGTTCGTTTGGGTATTTTACAAAAAAGTTTTCAAAAAATTCAGTTTTTTGGCTTTTCGTTCAAAATGCTGTTTTTTTGATTGGCCCGATCGAATTGGGGGCTTTTTCCATTCCAACTGAGGTTTTCCCGTTCAATTGGGTATTAAAACTAAGAAAAAAGTAAACATATACAAAAAAAATTCAGAAAAGTCAATTTTGTTCAATGGGGTTTTTCCGTTCAAACTGCGGTTTTTTCGTTCAATCGGGAATCAAAAGTAAGATAATAGTGAACATATACAAAAAAGTTTCAAAAATTCAGTTTTTTGGCTTTCTGTTTGAAATTGGTTTTTCCCAATCAAACTGAAAATTTTCCGTTCAAAATGGGATATTTCCATTCAAACTAGTGTTCAAAGTAAAAAAAGAAAAAGGTGGACATATACTAAAAACTTTTAGGAAAGTCAGTTTTGTGGCTTTTTGTTCCAAATGGGGTTTTTCCGATCGAAATGAGGTTTTCACGTTGGAAATGGTGTTTTTCCATTCGAACTACGGTTTATCCGTTTGATTAGGTTTAAGAAGTAAGAAAAAAGTGAACCTATACAAAAAAGTTTCAGAAAAATCAGTTTTGTGACTTTCTGTTTGGACTGGAGTTTTTTTTATCGAACTATGGTTTTTCCATTCGATCGGGTTTTAGAAGTAAGAAAAAAGTGAACCTATACAAAAAGGTTTCAGAAAAATCAGTTTTGTGCCTTTCTGTTTAGACTGGAGTTTTTTCAATCGAACCAGGGTTTTTCTGTTTGATTGAGTATTAAAAGTAAGATAACAGTGAACATATACAAAAAAAGTTTATGAAAAGTCAGTTTTTTGGCTTTACGTTCGAAATTAGGTTTTTCCGATCGATTTGAGGTTTTCTCAATCAAACTAAGGTTTTTTCGTTCAAAATGGGGTATTTTTCGATCGAACTGGGGTTTTTCCGATCGAACTTGGGTTTTTCCGTTCGAATTAGGGTTTTTCCATTCGATCAGGTATTAAAAGTAATAAAAAACTGAACGGATACAAAAAAGTTTAAGAAAGTTAGTTTTGTGGGTTTCCGTTCGAAATGGGCTTTTTTGTGATCGAACTAGGGTTTTTCCATTTGAACTAGGGTTTTTTCTGTTCGAACAAGGATTTTTTTTTTTTGTTCGATGTGGTATTAAAAGTAAGAAAAAAGCGAACATATACGAAAAAAAAAAGCTTCAGAAAGTTAGTTTTTAGGCTTTCCGTTCGAAATGTGGGTTTTCCGAACTAGCAGGGGTTTTTCCTTTCAAACTAAGGTTTTTTCGTTCGATCTAGTATAAAAAGTAAGAAGAAAGTGACCATATACAAAAGAGTTTCAGAAAAGTAAGTTTTGTGGCTTTCTGTTTGGACTGGGGTTTTTGCGATCGAACATGGATTTTTCCTTTCAAATTGGGATTTTTCTGTTCGAACTGGGGTTTTTTCATTCGAACAGGTAGTAAGAAAAAAATGAACATTTGCAAAATTTTTTTTAGGAAAATGAATTTTGTGGCTTTCCGTTCGAAAAGTATTTCCTATCGAATAGGGGTTTTTTTCGTTCGAACGAATATTAAAAGTGAAGATATATAAAAAAAAACTTTCGGGAAAGTCAGTTTTGTGGCTTTGTGTTCCAAATGGTTTTTTTTCGATCGAAATGGGGTTTTCGCATTCGAACTAGGTTTTTCTATTTGATTAGGTATTAAAAGTAAGATATAAGGGAACATATACAAAAAAGTTTCAAAAAAGAAAGTTTTTTGGCTTTTTGTTCGAAATGCGGTTTTTTTGATTGACCTAGGGTTTTTCAGATTGAATTGGAATTTTTTCATTTGAACTAAGGTTTTTCCATTCGAACTGGGAATGGAAACTAAGAAATAAGTGAACATATACAAAAAAATTTTAGGAAAGTCAGGGACTTTTCCGTTTGATCAGGTATTAAAACTAAGAAAAAAGTGAACATATAAAAAAAAAATTTAGGAAAGTCAATTTTGTACCTTTCTGTTCGAAATGGGGTTTTTCCGTACAATCGGGTATTAAAAGTAAGATAAAAGGGAATATATACAAAAAAGTTTCAAAAAAAGTCAATTTTTTGGCTCTTTGTTCGAGATGTGGTTTTTTTATTGACCTAGGGTTTTTCTGATCGAACTGAGGTTTTTCCATTCGAACTGAAGTTTTTCCATTCGAACTAGGATTTTTTCCATTTGATCGGGTATTAAAAACTAACAAAAAAGTGAACATATACAAAAAAAATTTCAAGAAAGTTAGTTTTGCGGCTTTCTGTTTGAAATGGGGTTTTTCCGATTAAAATGTGGTTTTTGCGTTTGAACTAGGGTTTTTCCGTTCGATCGGGTATTTAAAGTAAGATAACAGTGAATATATTAAAAAAAAGTTAGTTTTTTAGCTTTCCGTTTGAAATTGGGTTTTCCTGATCGAACTGGGGTTTTTTTGGTTCAAAATGGGGTATTTCCGTTTGAACAAGTGTTAAAAGTAAAAAAAAAAAAAAAGTGAACATATATAAAAAACTTTCAAGAAAGTCGGTTTCTTGGGTTTTTGTTTGAAATGAGGCTTTTTCGATCAAACTAGGGTTTTCTCGATCGAACTGGGATTTTTCTGTTCAAACTAGGGTTTTTTTGTTCGATCAGCTATTAAAAGTAAGAAAAAGTGCACCTATACAAAAAAGATACAAAAAAAATCAGTTTGTTGGGATTATGTGATAAGTATATATAAAAAACCTTTAAACATCATCATGCATAGCAGAAAAACAAAAGGCATGTGATCGTAGCATACTTCAAGAGGAAACATAGCATTTGATTATTCTAAACAATAGGAAAAACAAGTTTGTTATTAGTTACAAATCGTGTGGGCCTCCTTTAGGCATTTAGAAATATTTGCATGAGACTTCGAATCCTTCTTCATGCTTGAAGTTAATGATCTTCAAAGGTTGAAGAACAATGCCAAGAATGCCAAGAACTTTTAGATCTTAAAGATCTAAAACACCAAAGAACTTAGAAAACCTTCGAAGAACAAAGTTCTTCAAACTTCAAATTTTCTTCTTGATGGCTGAATATGATTGTGAGTGTGGATTCACAACTAGAAGCACAAGAACTCTCTTGAATATTTTTCCACACCTTCAACTATAATGTAGCTCTCAACTCTTTGTTGTAGTAATTGTGTTTCTCAAGGTGTTTAATGGCATGTTGTGCTTCTTATGATCCTCTATTTATAGAATTTAGGTTTACTTGGGGAGGAGGTGGAGAAAATTCTAGAATCCAATTATGGTATGGAATTGGAAAATAAATTAAATCAAAATCCTAGGAAAATAGGATTACTTGCCACTAGAGGATTTGGCCATGGGGGAGGGGGGGGGGGGGGAGAATACTCTCCCCTTTGGCCGACTATGGAGCTAGGGTTTATCCCTAGCTCCTTGTCTCCCTTGGACTTTAGCTTGGGTCACTTGGTTTTACCCCTTTGAGGGCAATACTCCTTTCCCTTTGGACCAAAGCCTAGGAAATAATTCATTTGGCTCAAGCCTCTTAACATAAAGCTCTTAGAAATAAATTCTCTTAGCCCAAGTTTTTAATAAAATAAATTTAGGCTTGAATAAAATTCAAAGCCTAATTTTATTTAAAGAAAAACAACCTAAATAAATAAATCCTTTATAAAATATCTAAGCAACATATTTACCTTAGTCAATTTATATCAGCTCAAGAAGGGACCTGAAGCAAAATAGAATTAGCTATTTAGTCCCTTGTGAAATCTTGTCACCCAATGACTCATCACAATCCTAACTAAAATCATAAATGATTTCACTAAACAAATGTGACTGCACTCTAATTAATATTTTGACAATATGCAATTAATCTTTCGTGACATGCTTATTAAACATAATAGCCATTCATGGAACTTACTCCATAGTTAAAACAAAGATGATTAACTGTCACTTTGTTACATTATATATTTTTTTCCTTGAGTCATCCTAGATCCAAACTTCATGTTTTATCTCATTGTACTCTATGAAATTCATCTCACCCTTGTACATCTGTTTCAATTAAATTCCACAGAAACCCACTCAGGCCTGAGATACAAAATAAAACATTCTTATCAATCCTAAAACAAGGAGAATGTTACTTATCTCTTTGTTTAACCAACAAAGGATTTAGATTCCCTCTTGAAGGGAGATCTTCCACAATGCTTCATGTCTATCACTCAATGTATGGAGATGTTGAACAAGTCAACTGGTCCTCACTCCATAATAAATCAAGGTGATATTCACTTAGACATTTGATTCAGTAACTTCTCAGGATTAAGAGTAATAGTTATAAGTTGTTGTGTATGTACATTTATTCTTTCTAACAGTTATTAGAAAGAACAATGACTCACGTGGTCTTGTTTAGTGCATAGTCCTATATTTATCCCACCTTGCTATTACACTATCATGTCAACCTGAAGTCTATTCCCGCTTCACTGGATCAAGTCTAGGGTAGAATGCCCAGTTCTACCTTATGATTACAAACCATAAACACTTTATAGATTACAAGAATCCTTTGACTATGATCTTCCTGTATGCTAAATACTTTACTCACACCATAGTCAAATACAATGTAACCTAAGGACTTTTACATACATATATCAGGTGAATATTCAAAACACATATATACTATGTAAAACTCTAATGGATATGCCCAATGTTCTATAATTAATCAGGGAATAATCAATTAATATTCATTACAACAAATATAATCCTATGATCAATTGGAGTTTTGTACACCAGTTCCAACAATCTCCCACTTGTCCACAATTCCAATTTGAACACTTATCCTGTAACCCACTTAATTACTTAGTAAAACTCAAAGTTTTACCATGGCAAGTATCTAGTGAAAAAATTTATATAGAATTTAGTCCCATTTAGAATTCCTCCTATATTCGTTATCTTCTTTATAGATTCTCTATAAGAAACGTCTTATAGATTAAGATAACATATGCACTAAAGTTGCAAAACTTCCTTTAATCTTCCAGTGAGACTGACAACTTCAATTGTTACAACGATCCGTTGTAATTCTCCACTTACTCACTATATTACTTTGAAAATAATTAGTCTTACTTTCAATAACACTTTATGATAGCTTCGTCAACAATCCATTGGATTTTGATCATTAATAACCTTCTTACATCATTAGTCCATGATCTAGGACCTTTATTAATATTGGGTACTATTGTTCCTTTATCTTAACATCTATACATTTCATGTTGTTTTGATATCCCAACCACATGAATGCATGCATATCTATGCCTTTGGATCTTTTACTAAAACTTGTCTGCTGGTATCCTTTTAAAGATACCAATGTCATACATGACATTTATCTTTTCAATAGACCAAATACGACTTTGGTAAAAGTATTTTCTGATAGTTGATGTTATGCCCAAGAATTTGAGTTAAGGAATTATGAAATCACTGTGGTGACCCGATTTCATAACACACATTTTTTTTTTAAAAATGAAATCGCATCATCACAGTGGCGTACATACGTACCAGCCAACATGAACTCATAACATGAGCATATCATACTAGAGTAAACATAACATTGCAGCGGAAACTAAATAAATAATCCAGTGAGAGTAACACAACATAAGGAGCTGACATGAATTATATAAAACAGTTTTACAACATACAAGCTATACATCACAAGAAGGCTATCAAAAATGCTGCATGCGGCATAGCCAAAATACATCAACCTGTCTACATATATACAACAACTTGATGTAGAACAAAAACTAGACTAAGACCAACCTAAACAAAATACCATCCGGCATATATCGCCTCAAATGTTGTATCCCATATAGGCAGCCACTGGATCATCATCCTGATCCTCAACACCTACAGCATCAACATCATCTATGCAACTATAGAGAACATTTATGATTACATAGGTGGAGAAAAAAGGGAAAGGTGAGTCAACAGTTCATAATGAATGAAGACTCCCCCAAGGTTTTCAAAATGAGCCAAACTTTTATTATGCAATCGTTTACAATAATAGCTACTCACTTTATAAAAATATTACTTCATTTATTCAAACTTATTATAGCTGGTGAAGTAAACAACACATTCATAAAGCATTTTGAATCATTATAGATATCTGTAAATGTATGCATATGTTCCAAAAATACGTTTAGATACATATACATATAACCCATCTAATGCATAGCTCATACATAATAAAAATTCACAAAACATCATATGCAATCCAGCTGTAAACTTATACATAAGTTCTTTCCCATTGAGACTCTTATGCATACCAATACATCTAACATGAAATTCCTCATCAACCAATACACGTAATTCGTCAATAACAATGTAATGCATGCTTTAATCTTCCATTTTCATCTTTACTTATCATTATATGTATAGCTTGCGTAACGGGCCCAGCTCTAGCAAACTGCACACATCGGTTGTGCGTAACGGGCCCAGCCCTAGCACCTTTATATCATGTGTGTAACGGGACTATCCCTAGCACCTTTCATATCATGTGCGTAATGGGCCCAGCCCTAGCACCTTTCATATCTTTCATCATATCATAATGGGTCCAGCCCTTTTCTTTAACTTTCATTCTTATTGACTCAGCCCTCTTCATTATCTTTATTCTTAGCCCATGATCATGCTCACACATCAATGCTATGCTCATGTCTATGCAACTCTCAAATCTCATCATAACATCTTTTCTCAACAATCATGTCATTTATCGATTATCATAAACCAACATCTCAAAACATCAAAGTAATCAATAATCTAGTATCTCAACACTTTCAAAATCACAACACAATATTAATCATATCTCATCGAATATCTCTTAAAACATTGAAAGTATCAAGTAATAATAAATCATTCCCAAAACAACATATGGTTGGCTCAACCTTGTCATAGACTTAAACATGCTTTGAAAACAACATTTTATTCTAATTATTTATAAAATTCTTTTAAAAACATAAAAATACATTTTGTCCTCAGTGAGTAAGAAATTACTCACCTCAATCCTTTGATGCTTATTGGACACCACCATAACCTTTAAACCACAAGAAGCTGCAATATCACATTGCATGCAAATCTTAGACACAATCTACAACTTAAAGCTTAATCAACAAGTGCTTATAACCTCATAAGCACTTAACCCATAATACTCAAGGCTTAATGAAACTCATAACATGATTTCATAAGCTACTAGAGTTAATCCATAGCAATTTACAATGGATTAACATGCTACATTGTAACTTTGAGTAAAATCACAAAGCTAAACTTAGACACTTATCACAATGAACGAAGACCCGGTTGAAAGAACTTCGATCAAATGCTTGAACTCCACAAATGTTACAAAACCCTAGACAAATAATCAAGATTAAGCAACATGCAAGTGGTGTTCAACTCAATTTTGAGAAAATAGACTATGGCTTGAGAATTTACCTCAAACGATCGGTGGAAACGACGATTTAACACCAAGAAATACGTTGCCGATGTTAGAAAACGCAACCCAAGCCTCAAAATGTAGTTCTCTTAAGGTTTGGGGAAAACCCTAGGAGAAAGGAGAGAGCTCAGGGTCGTTCCAACTTAGAAAATATGAGAAATGAGCTGAAAAAAACACATTCAACCTATTTATACTCGCCAAGTAGTTCATAGTCGTCCAGACCATATATGGACTGTCCGGACCCTGCTTCGGACGAGATGCAGACGGTCGCTATTGAGTGACCAGTAGCAAGGGACCGTCCGGACGACACTTCGGACAACCTTCGGATGATTGCAGAAAAGGCATCGTCCGGACGCTACAGCGGACGATGTGCAGGCAGTTGCTATTGACTGAACAGTAGCATACACCATTCGGACGCTACTGCGGACGACTTGCTGGTGGTTGCTACTGCCTAAACCGTAGCATACACCGTCCGGACCACAGCGGACGAAACTGCAGACGATCCATTCAGGGTGATGATTGTCCAGACGACAATACCACATCTAGATGCCCAAGGCAATTTTTCACTTAGTCATTTGTATAATTAAGTTTGTAAAATTTTCTAATCATATCTCGGGTATAACACTTCAAATTACTATCTTACTCATGGTTATTAATTCCACTAAATCATTTACATAAACAAGTAAATAAAATCTTCTATTCATATCTCGGATATAACATCCCTCCCTCATGAAAATTTTGTCCTCGAAATTGCTTATGCACAAATGTATTCATACAAGCAATTCAAAATTCATTTCATATGACATGAAGTATACATGAGCTCATATAGAGGAAATATACCTGATCACATGAACAAGTACGGATATCAAGTCTGCATATCCTATTTGAGCTCCCATGAAGCTTCCTCGACATCGTGATTCCTCCATAAAATCTTCACAAGAGGGATGACTTTAGTCCTCAACAGTTGTTCTTTGCAATCCAATATCTGAACCGGTTGCTCTTTGTAAGTCAAGTTCAGCTGAATATCCAGTGGTTCATAATTAATAACATGTTGTGGATCATGCACACACTTTTGAAGCTACGATACGTGAAAAACATTGTGAATATTAGCCAATTTGGGTGGTAATTCAACTCGATAAACTATAGGGCCAACAGTGCTAATAACACGAAAAGGTCCGACATAGCGTGGAATGAGTTTTCCTTTCTTGCAAAAACGGACCATGCCACGCATAGGCAATACTTTAAGATACATAAGGTCCTCAACATCGAATTCCAGCTTGCAGCAGTGTTTATCCGTGTAACTTTTCTGTCTAGTTTGAGCTGTGAGTATTCGCTTCCAAATAATAACAACCTTCTCTTTTGTGTCTTGTACCATTTCTAGTCCGAGTATTTGACTTTCACCAACATCATCCCAATACAAAGGCGATTTGCATTTTCTTCCATATAGAGCTTCATAAGGCGCGATGCCAATTGTAGCTTGATAGCTGTTGTTGTAGGCAAACTCAACTAAAGACAAATATTGTATCCAATTACCTTTAAAATCAACTACAATTGGCATGCTAAAACACAACTTGTGAATTGTGTTTAAGAATCTGAATTGTTCTCTCGGATTGCCCATCAGTTTGTGGATGATATGCCATGCTAAAACACAACTTGGTTCCCATTGGATCTTGTAGTCTCAGCCAAAACTTAGATGTGAACTGAGCATCACGGTCCGAAACAATAGAAGCTAGTACTCCATGGAGTCTGACAATCTCCAGAACATACATGCTCGCAAGCTTTTCCATCGAATCTGTGATCTTGAGCGGTAGGAAGTGTGCACTTTTTGTAAGCCTATCAATAATCACCCATATTGCATCTTGACCACTAGGTGCCTTGGGCAAACCAACAACAAAATCCATAGCAACTTGATCCCATTTCCATATAGGTACTTCCAATGGTTGAAGTTGCCAATAGGACGCTGATGTTCAGCTTTCACAAGTTGACACGAAGGACACCGTGCCACATATTTTGCAACAGAACACTTCATTCCACTCCACCAAAACTTCTTTTTCAAGTCTTGATACATCTTCGTATTACCTGGATGGATAGTGTACTTCGATTGATGTGCTTCATCAAAGATTTCATTCTTCAATTCGTCATCATTAGGCATTACAATTCTCCCGTCCTTGGTCTTCAAAATCCGATCAGAGGTGACATGAAATCTTGAAGTTTCATCGTGTAGCGCCCCAGATTTTAAATCACGAATAAGACAGTCTTAAACTAAAATTTAAGACCAAACAATAATACAATAAGTACATATAGGAAGATTATAAGGACTTTATGAGTAATTATAGAACATATGGTAAAAATTTAGAGTCTATTGGAATACTTTTTAAACTCTAATACAATGGAAAGTGTAAATAAACTTTAAACTAAAATAGAGTCAAACGAACTCCGATTTGATTAAATCAAAATTCGGAATACTCGTCTCGTAATTCTCTATCTATACGTAGTGTTTATAGAACGTATAGTAAAAATTTGGAGTCTATTGGAACACCTTTAGACTCTAGTACAATGAAAAGTGTAAATGAACTTTAAACTAAAAATAATGAAAATAGGGTCAAACAAACTCCGATTTGGCTGATTCAAAATCCAAAATACTCATCTCGCAGTCCTCTATCTACCCTCCAAATTTCATGATTTTCAGATTTCGGGAAGGGGACAAAAATTTGTCCAAACCACCCAGCTTGGTGGCTGGACGAAAATCAAAAGAAAAACAAAGAAATAAAATAATGAATAAAAGAGGATAGAGGGGGAGGGACCTGCACCCACTCTTTCTCACGTCACTCTCTTTATTGCTTTCAGACCATCTGAGTAAATTATTGGTAATGTTAAATGCATGGTAATGAGTAGTATGCAGATAAGATAAGAGATAAAATTTTGTAATAAATGAAACATGCACCTCAGCCGTAGATGACAAAATAAAAGGATAAATCTTGGCCTTTCATTGTATTATAAATAGGAAGTAAGGCTCCTTCGTTCTTCAGAAACTTAACTTTCAAACCGAAGAAAAGAGAGAAAAGAGAAGAAAAGAGAGAGAGAGAGAGAAGAATAAAGCTAAGCCTTCATCCGTGGCTTTTCTAGTGATCACTTGTGTGGATATTCTCTGAAAGCTGTGAAGTGTAAGTATGGAAGTACTTAATGAGAAATGATACTGGTTTTAATAATATAATACTTGCTGATTTATTTATCAACTGTTTGATTATATGTGCATGAATATGATATTGCATATTGTCTTATTTTTATTATTGTTTCAAAACAGATCATAAAAGACATTAATACATTTTGGGTTCAAGTCCCCAGACTAGTGGTTGGAGTCCCCAGTGCTGAAAGATTATAATAGGTGGGTGAAATCCTCAATCTGGTGGTTGAAGTCATCAGTACTGCTAGTAAAGTGAGAACGTGGGGTTGGAGTCCCCTATAACTCGTAAACGTGGGGTTGGAGTCCCCTATTAGCCGAGAGGTTGGAGTCCTCTAGAGTGATGCATTGCATGAATAATACAGAAATTGCATGATTATCATTAATAATACAACAATAAACAAGTAACTTTTATACTTATTGAAACAGTGGAACTCACTTGTTTGTCTATGTAAATATGATAACGCCATATTTGCATAGACTATGATGCAGGATTGAAGGAAGAGGATCAAGACCCTCTTGCCAGTTTTGATCAATTTTGATAAAGCTACTTGTTGCCCCAATATGATGATAAACATTACGTTTAATCTATCTCTTGCTATGTACTGCTTTTTTGACATGTATGAACACTTTTATTTATATTTGCTATTGTGCCGTCTGTGGCACTTATCTTTATTTGATGCACCTAGTGTATTTATTATGTAACCGCACAATGTTGATATTTATTTAAATTGAGGTATATGCGGTCAGCTCAATGTGTTATGCGAGGGTTATTCCTAGTGTTATTAAAAGAAAAAAATATTCCATTGCGAGATTCTATCTCTGATGTCGTAACGTCACGTGCGAAATGAGAGATTTCCACTTACGCCTTATTATTTAAAGGTGGGGCGTCACACATTGTCTTTGGCTTCATCAATTATTTTCTGTAACTTTAAGTCATTATCTTGTGTTTGCTTGATCTTTGACTTCGACAATGGTTGAACAACCATGGCTGCCATAATAGGTGATTTCCCCACCAATACTTTGTCAATATGCACAATGGCAAACTCTTGTGCCAACATATCAATATCTGATGTCGACTCATTTTCAGCACTACAATACTTTCTACTCAAAGCATCAGCCACCACATTGGCTTTACCAGGATGGTAAAACATCTCACTGTCATAATCTTTTATCAGTTCTAGCCATTTTCGCTGTCTCATATTCAAATATTTTTGTGTGAAAATGTACTTGAGACATGATGGTCGGTGTGAATTTTGCATCGTTCACCATAGAGATAATGCCTCCAAATCTTCAAGGCATAAACTACAACAGCTAGCTCCAAATCGTGTGTAGGATAATTCTTCTCGTGGTCTTTCAATTGTCTTGAAGCATAAGCCACGACTCTACCATCTTGCATAAGCACACACCCCAAGTGATGCAAACCAAGGAGCTAGACATGCTGATCATACACATGGGAATAGAGCTGAATTTGCACAAGATCATTTGTCACTTCCTAGTGGCCCAATTACAAGACTTAGAGCTAAACGTTTCAAGGAAGCACTAAATGGACTAATCCAAGAGAAGTGGGCTGATTCTAAAAAGATCAAGATGGGCTCAAATAATAATCAAGGCTTAGTCCATGTCATCAAAGCAATTGAAGAAGTCAATTAGCATGCAAAAACGTGACCAGCATGATTTGACCATTAAAGGGTGTGACTTGTTGAGTTTCAAGGATATTAAATAGGGGAATGTACTTGGTCTTGGCTGGGTATGTTAAATACATTGAATTTAGTCTTTAGTCATTTGTGGCTGCCTTTAGAAGTGCAAAAGACCTAAAAAAACCTAGGGACTTGTTTATGTTGATGTTTGTGTTGCTTTTAAAGCTATAGTTATGAATTTGCCTATTCTTCCAATTGCTTATTTCAGTGAAAAGTTGAGTGGGGCAGCCTTAAATTACCCAACTTATGATAAGGAGATGTATGCCTTGGTAAGGGCTTTGGAAAATTGGCAGCACTATCTATGGCCAAAGGAATTTGTGATTCACACAGATCATGAATCTTTGAAGCATTTGAAAGGACAGCAAAGGTTGAACAAACGCCATGCCAAGTGGGTGGAATTCATTGAAACATTTCCTTATGTGATCAGATACAAGCAAGGTAAGGAAAATGTGGTGGCTGATGCATTGTCCCGAAGGTATGCTTTACTTTCCATTTTAGATACAAAATTGCTTGGCTTTGAATACATTAAGAATTTGTATGCACAAGATTCTGATTTTGGTGATGTGTTCAATGCATGTGAAAAAGTGGCGTTTGGCAAGTTTTATAGGCATGATGGATTTTTGTTTCAGGAAAGTAAACTATGTGTGCCTGTGTTCTTTGCGTGAATTGCTTGTGAGAGAAGCTCATGGTGGTGGTTTGATGGGTCATTTTGGTGTAGCTAAGACTTTAGGAATTTTGCATGATCATTTTTTTTGGCCTCATATGAAACGTGATGTGGAAAGAATCTGTGAGAGGTGTATCACATGTAAACATGCTAAGTCTAAGTTGAAACCCCATGGTTTGTACACCCCTTTGCCAATACCTAGTGAACATGGACTGATATTCTATGGATTTTGTTTTGGGTTTACCTAGGACTAAGAGGGGAGAGATTCAGTTTTTGTGGTGGTAGATAGATTTTCCAAGATGGCACACTTCATTGCATGTCATAAAACCGATGATACATCACAATAGCTTTATTTGTTCTTCAAAGAAATTGTTAGGTTACATGGCATGCCTAGGACCATTGTTTCTGATAGGGATGCAAAGTTCTTGAGTTACTTTTGGAAGACTTTGTGGGGAAAGTTGGGTACCAAGTTGTTGTTTTCTACTGCTTGTCATCCACAAACGGATGGTCAAACTGAAGTAGTAAATAGAACTTTGTCTTCTTTGTTGCGTGCTATCATTAAAAAGAACTTGAAGACATGGGAAGATTGTTTGCCACATGTTGAATTTGCTTACAATAGAAGTATACATTCACCATTTGAAATTGTTTATGGCTTTAACCCATTGTCACCTTTGGATTTAACTCCTTTACCTTTGAGTGAACGTGTCAACTTAGATGGCAAAAAGAAGGCAGAATTTGTAAAGATGATTCATGAAAACGCACGACTGAACATTGAAAGGAGGACTGAACAATATGTCCATCAAGCCAACAAGGGACGCAAGAAGGTAGTGTTTGAACCAGGAGATTGGGTTTGGTTGCACTTAAGGAAAGACCGTTTTCCGAAGAAACGGCGTTCAAAACTCCTACCTCGAGGTGACGGACCATTTCAAGTAGTGGAGCGCATCAATGATAATGCCTACAAGCTTGACTTACCAGGTGAGTATGGTGTCAGTGCAAGCTTTAATGTTGCTGATTTATCTCATTTTGATGTAAGTGATGATTTGAGGACAAATCCTTCTCAAGAGGGGGAGAATGATGCAAACCAAGGAGCTGGACATGCTGATCATACACATGGGAATGGAGCTGAATTTGCACAAGACCGTTTGTCACTTCCTAGTGGCCCAATTACAAGACTTCGAGCTAAACGTTTCAAGGAAGCACTAAATGGACTAATCCAAGAGAAGTGGGCTGATTCTAAAAAGGCCAAGATGGGCTCAAATAATAATCAAGGCTTAGTCCATGTCATCAAAGCAATTGAAGAAGCCAATTAGCATGCAAAAACGTGACCAGCATGATTTGACCATTAAAGGGTGTGACTTGTTGAGTTTCAAGGATGTTAAATAGGGGAATGTACTTGGTCTTGGCTGGGTATGTTAAATACATTGAATTTAGTCTTTAGTCATTTGTGGCTGCCTTTATAAGTGCAAAAGACCTAAAAAATCTAGGGACTTGTTTATGTTGATGTTTGTGTTGCTTTTAAAGCTATAGTTACGAATTTGCCTATTCTTGGATTGTTGTTCCAAGTATATATAGGGGCATTACGAATTTTGAAGGATAGATTGTTTTTTTTAGAAAATTATTATGCTTGTGAGGTCTTGTGTTCCTCTTTGTTCTTGAAAGAACTTTTTGAACTTATCAAGTTAATCTTGTGGCGTTCAAACAACCAAACTTATCACCTTGATTCTTGAGAGATTCTTAGGTTTCTTGGTGTGGCGTTCAATCCTTCGTAGTCTTGGTTTCTCATCTAGTTAGGTGACGGGTCAAGGCTCAACAAATCTTGTCTACACGATCTTGGGGTTCAAACCATCATTGTTATCGGGTTTCATCATTGTTGGTGAAGTTCACATCACCAAGCCCTTTCGGGATGCATCTGTGTAGACAACATATCCAACGGATTCCATTGGTAGCATAAGCATAGGTGCGGACACCAATTTTTGTTTTAGCTCTTGGAAGCTTGCTTCATATTCATCACTCCATACAAACGGGGCATTCTTCCTTGTGAGGGCAGTTAGAGGCCCGAACAATGCAGAGAACCCATTAATAAATCTCCAATAATAACCAGCTAAGCCCAAGAAACTACGAATCTCTCGGACATTAGTCGGTCGCTCCCATTCAACAATAGCTTCAATCTTCTTAAGATCAACTGCAAGACCATCCTTGAAAACAACATGCCCTAGGAATGACACCTCTTGGATCCAAGACTCACATTTCTTGAGCTTGGCAAATAGCTTATTTTCTCTCAAAATTTCCATGACCATCTTCAAATGTTCTTCAAGGTCTTGGTGATTAGCCGAATAGATGAGAATGTAATCAATGAAAACAACGACGAACCAATCCAAGTACTTGTGGAAAACACTGTTCATCAAATCCATAAACACGGAAGGTGCATTAGTTAGACCAAAGGGCATGACCAAAAATTCATAATGGCCGTACCATGTGTGAATAGTTGTCTTTGAAACGTCTTCATCTTGAACCTTAAGCTAGTGATATCCCGACATTAAGTCAATCTTTGAAAACACAGAGGCACCCTTGAGTTGATCAAATAAATCATCAATCCTTGGTAACGGATACTTGTTCTTGATCGTTACTTTGTTTAGCTCATGATAGTCTATGCACATCCGCATTAAACCATCATTTTTCTTTACAAATAATAATGGTGCTCCCCATGGTGACACACTTGGACGAATGAATCCTCGGTCCAAAAGTTCTTGAAGCTGTTCTTTCAACTCTCTCAATTCTATTGGAGCCATACAATACGGAGCCTTGTGAATAGGCTGAGTTCCCGGCATTAGCTCAATTGTAAACTCAACCTCACGATTCGGAGGTAATCCCAAAATCTTGGCAAAGACATCCGGGAAGTCGCATACCACTGGAATATCTTCTAACTTTGCTTCAACTTTAGGCTTGGCCATGACATAAGCCAAATAAGCTTGAGCACCATCTTTGACCCATTTTCTTGGTTGAATAGCGGAGAGAATCGGTGGAGTAGCACGTACACGTGACCCACAGAATTTAAATTTCTCGGCATTAGGAGGCCGAAATACAACTTCTTTCAATCTAGCGGTTGTGTTGATGTCCAATAAGCATCAAAGGATTGAGGTGAGTAATCTTTACTCACTAAGGACGAATTATGTTTTATTTTTTCGAATGATTTTATAAATGATTTTCGATGTTTTAAAAAATGCTAAACAAGTTGAGAAAGAATAGAATTTTAATGCTTTTAAAGATTGTTTAAAGCTATGGAAAGGTCGAGCCATTCATATGTTGTTTGAGAATGATTTATTATTACTTGATACGTTCAATGTTTTATGAAATATTTGATGAGATATGATTGATATTGTTGTTGTGATTTTGAAAGTTTTAAGATATGAAAGAGATACTATGATTATTGATTACTTTGTTGCTTTGAGATTTTGAGCTTATGATGAATCAAAATTTATTTAATTTCAGTTGTTGAGACATGATTGTTGAGATTTGTAAGTGCATTGATATGAGCATGTGCATTGATGTATGAGCATGAATATGAGCTAATACTCAAGAGATAAAGAAAAGAGCTAGGCCCATAAGATGAAAGTTAAAGAAGAAGGCTGGGCCCATTATGATGAAAGTAAAGAAAGTTATGAAAGGTGCTAGGGCTGGGCCCGTTACACACAAGTGCTAGGACTTGGCTCGTTATGCGCGAGGCTAGGGAGTTGTCTCAGAGGCAGGTGTGTGCAGTTGCTCGGGTTGAGTCCATTAAGCATGCTGTACACATTACGTAAGTAAAGAAAAGTAGAAGATTCAAGCATCCATTGCATTGTTATTGATGATTTATGTGTATTGGTTTAAGAGGTATTTCATACTAGATGTATTGGTGTGCATAAGATTCTCAATGGGAAAGAACTTATGTATACGTTTACAGCTGGATTGCGTATGATGTTTTATGAACTTTTATTATGTAAAAAAAAAATTTGTTAATGTCGGTTTTGTGACTTTCCATTTGCATTGGGGATATTATGATCGAACTACGGTTTCGCCAATCGAACAGCGGTTTTTCAGTTCGAGCATGTGTTTTCACGTTCAAACGGATATTAAAAGTATGAAAAAAGCGAACGTGTAAAAAAAAGTTTTGTTAAAGTCGATTTTATGGCTTTCCGTTCGCACTGGGGATATTATGATCGAACTACGGTGTCGCCAATCGAACAGCGGTTTTTCAGTTCGAGAAGGTGTTTTCACGTTCAAACGGGTATTAAAAGTATGAAAACAGTGAACATGTAAAAAAAAGTTTTGTTAAAGTCGATTTTGTGGCTTTTCGTTCACACTGGGGGATATTATGGATCGAACTAATGGTTTCGCCAATCGAACAGCGATTTTTCAGTTCGAGCTGTTGTTTTCATGTTCAACACGTTATTAAAAGTATGAAAAAAGTGAACATGTATAAATTTTTTTTGTTAAAGTAAATTTTTTGGCTTTTTGTTCGCACCTGGGGATATTCTAATCGAACCAGGCTTTTCCCGATCGAAGTGCAATTTTTTCATTCGAACTGCCGTTTTTTACGTTCGAACGAGTATTAAAAGTAAGAACAAAGTGAACTTGCTAAAAAAGTTTTCGTTAAAGCCGATTTTGTGGCTTTTCGTTCACACAAGGGATATTCTATCGAATTAGGGTTTGCTAGATCAAACTGCAGTTTTTTTCTTCAAAGTAGCATTTTTACGATCGAACGGGTATTAAAAGTACGAAAAATGTGAACATGCACAAAAAAGTTTTATCAATGTCGGTTTTGTGGCTTTCTGTTCGCACTAGGATATTCTGATCGAACTACGGTTTCGCCAATCGGACAACGGTTTTTCAATTCGAGAAGGTGTTTTTACATTGAAATGGGTATTAAAAGTATGGAAAAAGTGAAGATGTAAAAAAAGTTTTGTTAAAGTCGATATTGTGGCTTTCCGTTCGCACTAGGGATATTTTGTTCGAGCTTGGGTTTTCTCGATCGAAGTGCGGTTTTTTCGTTCGAAACAGGTATTAGAAGTAAGAAAAAGTGAACATGTACGAAAAAGTTTCGTTAAAGTTGGTTTTTTGGCTTTCCGTTCGCATTGGGGATATACTAATCGAACTAGGGTTTTCCTTTCGAGGTACGGTTTTTCAGTTCGTGCAGGCATTTTTACGTTCAAACGGGTATTAAAGTACGAAAAATGTGAAACATGTAAAATAAAGTTTTGTTAAAGTTCGTATTTGTGGCTTTCATTCGCGCTAGGAATTCTTATCGAACTAAGGCTTTTCCCAATCAAAACTGCGGTTTTTCAGTTCGGCAGGCGTTTTTCGTTCAAACGGGTATTAATAGTTGACAATGATAAAAGTAACATGAATAAAAAGTTTTGTATAAAGTCGATTATAGATAGTTTCCATTCGTATTGGGGATATTTTGTTCGAACAAGGGTTTTCCGGATCAAACTGTGGTTTTTCTGTTTAAACTCGCATTTTTACGTTCGAACGGGTAATAAAAGTAAGAAAAAAGTGAACATGCACAAAAAGGTTTTGTTAAATTCGATTTTGTTGCTTTCCATTCGCACAGGGGATATACTGATCAAACTAGGGTTTTTCCACACGAAGTGCGGTTTTTTTGTTCGAACTTGCGTTTCTGCGTTCGAACGAGTATTAAAAGTATGAAAAAAGTGAAGTTGTAAAACAAAGTTTTGTTAAGGTCAATTTTGTGGCTTTCCATTCGCACTGGGGATATTCTGATCGAGCTAGGGTTTTCCCAATCGAAGTACGTATTCTTTCGTTCGAACTGGCATTTTTAAGTTCGAACGGTTATTAAATGTAAGAACAAAGTGAACTTGCATAAAAAAGTTTTGTTAAAGCCGATTTTGTGGCTTTTCGTTTGCACTAGGGATATTCTGATCGAATTAGGGTTTTCCAAATCGAAGTTCAGTTTTGCTCC
>FXXK01000392.1:36206-46488 GCA_900184695.1 Betula pendula
ATAACTTTAGCAGCGGCCATAAAATACATGTGACTAAGACAAATTCAAACTCAGCGACAGTTTGCCAAACTTTAGCCACAATCAACAAAAAACCAAGCACTAAAAGTTATACACAGTAGTAGTTGGATTCGGATCTCCAACAATTATTTGCCTAGATTGGTGCAATCCATGGGGCCGTCTAACAATTGCCATCTAGTTCGAATTTTCTCAAATGGATACCAGAAGATGAAAGAACACATTAGAAAAAGTATCTCTATATGATGATCAATCAAAGAAAAACATTCAATTGTGGTCAAGTTAGGTTGTGGATAGCCGGCAGGATTAGCCAAAATTTTAGTTATTGGGCAAGTTTTAGGCCAAACGATGACAATTTTAAGGCGAGAGAAGGCAGGGGACAGGGTGTTTATGATCAATTCTGACCAAAATCCAACATGTTATGTGGGATTTGGCCATGGAAGTTTTCAAATATTACTTATTCTTTGGCGACAATGGCAAGGGAGGGTGGTGATAGCTTGTTCTCTCTCTCTCTTCTTTTTTTGTTTTTTGAGCTCTATCTATCACTCTCGTTTCGATTGATATCTTTTATTAAGTAAATGATGAGAACAGCAATTTCAGATTGTGGGATTGGAAACGTGAACAACAATACGCAGGGGTAGAATCAAGATTTTTGGTGTGGAGGACGAACTACTTGTTTTTTTTTTAATAAGTTGGGGAGATAGACTTATATAAATATAAAAGCAGATAGATACATATAATATCTTATTAGAGTTTGGAGGAAATAAATGAGATATTTTAAATTTTTTATGTTTAAGAGGCGGACAAAACTAAAAAAAATAATTAAAGGGGAACCAAAATATTATTTTGAAGGAAATTAATCATTTTGGGGTGATGAATTAATAAAATATGTATACTTTAAGAAAAATTTTAAAAATTTTGGAAGGATATTCGTTCATCCCAACACATGGGTCCAACCCTGACAACAGGGTTGTCCTTAAGACATGCTTTTTAAAGGATGACTTTGGGTGGTCAGAAAAAGCCCTAAATCTGTTAGAATCTTTGGCTTGACCCATGGAAGTATAAATGAAGTCGGCTAATCCAACATGTGTATCCGTGTATCAGTCTACACCAAGAACAACTCTTAGAAGACAAGAAAGAAGTAGAAACAAAACTAAATTATTCTCAATAGAAGACTTGCCTTTCTTAATTTGTTGTTAATTAAAGGAAAACTACTTAGAATATGGAGTTTTTTTTTTTTAATTTTAATCCCCTGCAAACTTGTTTTGTGTGTTCTTGCTTGTGCCGCCTTTTATACTTACCTTTCGAGTATATTTAAGTCAACCAATAAACCAAATTTTTATTGTCTTCCAAGAGCCTTTTCTCTAGCAAAATCCAAAGTAGTTTTCCTTTTTATTGACTATAGCGTTGCATGGCAACCATGCTTGACTGGTCGCTGGTCGAAGTACTTCATTACTTTTTTTGTTTTTTTTTTGTGTCTTGTCCGTATCCTTAAAAATTTGACATGTCTATTCATAGATAATAAAGATTCGGAATTTCCCATTAGGCATGGCCGAGCACACATTCAAAGAGATAGAATTTCCCATGATGTGGCTGATTATTGACTAGTTAAACTGATATAAATGGGCAAAAACGAGCAGAAAAACAGGGGAGGGCTTGAAATTAGAGTTAGGGGGAAATTTCCAGAGGCAAAGAGATCATGTCAGCTGTGATTCCAAACTCCATCAGTGCATCCACAACTTGCAAGGAAGATGGCGCCGTTCTTGACCCTCCAAAAGAGCTCGATGCTGGAGCTTTGTTTGTACTAAAATCCAGAGGTTAGTAACTTGTTTTTCACTTTCCTTCCAATTCCCAACAGCACTTGTATGCCTACGTTTTCAGATGCTTAAGCCATTCACCACCATGGTAGGAAAACTTTCCCCATGGTTGATGATTTCATTGTGGGATAGTGATTGATGACAATGTTTCCCTCTGTTTCTGGTTAAGATATGACTACATTAAACTTTGGGAAAAAACTTCACTCCGAACTGATAAGAGTTTTGTAACTTCGAATTATTAAAATTTGAAATGTTGATATTCCATATTTTTGCTCCTTTTAATTTCACCCATTCTATTAGGATTTTGCATTAAATCAAACTGTTAATAGGAAAAATGTCTCTTATACCTCTATATATAATTTTTAAGAATACAAATTTTTCTTAAAGAATTTTTTTTTTCTTTAAAAAAAATATAAAAGTTTACTTAATCTCCTGAAGTTTCATTACTTTTGCAATGTATTCCTAAAGTTGAAAAACTCAAAATTTAATGTATCGAACTTTAATTTTTTGCAACCTCACTCTTTCATTAGGATTTGGAGTTAAACTAAACGGTCAAAGGATAAAATGACCTTTATATATGTGTAAACTTTATAAACTACAAAATTACCCTTAAACTACAATTAAATTTTATTTTTAAATAATGGTATTTTAGAAGTTTCAACAGCTATTAGGATTTAACAAAAAATTCAAACGGAGGGGTGAGATTGAATTTTCTTTTTTTAAGATTCGATAGATTAAATTGAAAGTTTTTGAACTTTTGGAAGACATTGCAAAAATGATAAAAATTCAAGGGAATTAAGTGAATTTTCTAAAAAAAACAAAAAAAAGGGAGGGGAGGTATTTTAGTCATTTTGGCATCTTCCGTTAGGGAATTATGACTAAATCTTAACAGATGGGTCAAACTAAACGGAACTAAAACATGAGATATCAACATTGTAAATTTTGATTGCAAAACCGTTGACGGTTGGGAGAGTACGCGAAGTTTTTCCAAACTTTCAAGCTTCATTACGTTTTGTTGAGAAGCTGATTAATGCCTAGTTATAAATTCTGAATCACTCTTGAGACTTTGTGCAAATTTGAGGTATTAGGGTCATGGCTGCATTGTGGGTACCATTTGACGACATCCATCGTGGCTCCTACGCTTCTGAGTCTTCCCTTTGCGCTCGCCTTGCAAGGCTGGGTTGGGGGAGTTCTTTCCCTCATCCTCGCAGGTTTGCTGACCTTCTATTCGTATAATCTTCTATCTCTGGTTTTGGAGCACCATGAACAACTTGGTCACCGCCAACTTCGGTTTCGGGACATGGCTAGAGATATTTTAGGTTGGTAATCTCTACACTCTCCAGAGTCGATCTAGTCTAGCTATTTCCTTTGTTTGTTATAATTTCTCTTCAAATTATAATGTTCGAGATATTGACATAATGATTAAAAATATGAATCCCAAGGATTTCAAGGGATATTTGATCTGGAAAAAGGACCAACAGTTATGATGATATTTTTTATTTCCTTGTTGGCTTCATACGAAAAAAGGGAAAACTACATTGGTCATCCTCAAAATTATCACTCAATTTGTATTTTTCCCTCAAACTTTCAAAATTTACAGTGTACCTTATCAATTTACTGAGCACTTTCATTTGTAAAATCCTTACAAGCATTTCACGTGACCTATTCTGTATAAAACAGACCCTTTTATCCTCTGAGACGTGTGAAAATATAAGTATGCACTAAGATTGAAAAAATAAATAATTAAAAAATAACTTTGCTGGCCATCGAACTGACCCATGACGTTTCCAGGGATATTATTTTTATTTTGGATCAAGTGTATCGCACATGACCAATTTTCTGTAAAATTTAACGAAAAATTTTAAGGAAGGGAGTCAATGAAACGGCTTGATAGATTGGTAAGGTACACTACAAATTTTGAAAGTTTGGAAGAATATTCAAATTAAGTGGTAGTTTGAGAGAAATAAGTGTAGTATTCCCTTAAAAAAAAAATTATATAAAACTATTGTCATTTGGCAAGCATTCCCTTTCTTTATTATTATTATTATTATTTAATTTATTTTCATGTGGTACCAGTAATATTTTCAATTATGGCTTTTTCTATTGATTCTAACTAGCTTGTATTGGAAGGACCACGATGGGGGAAGTATGTTGTTGGGCCACTTCAATTTGGGGATATGCTATGGGAGTAGTTATTGCTGGTGTTCTTCTAGGAGGGCAGAGCCTTAAGGTCAGTTGTTGCCATTTTTCAACCATCTCGAAATAATACGCCTACTTAATTATATCTATAATCATTTTAATTCGTTATTGGAGCAGGGATCATTGATTCTTCCTTCGATTTTAGTAATCAACAATCACACCTTTTTTTTTTTTTTTTTTTTAATATATCGACCAAGAACTTTTATTAATGAAACATTTTAAACACAAGTGCTCAACAGAAATAATATCACAAATAAACTGATGGACTCTCAAGAAAAATGTTCCTCCCTAAGAGATAGCGCTTCCTTCGCAAGACAGTGAGCCACTCTATTTGC
The DNA here is from genome assembly GCA_900184695.1 of Betula pendula. Classification (NCBI taxonomy): domain Eukaryota; kingdom Viridiplantae; phylum Streptophyta; class Magnoliopsida; order Fagales; family Betulaceae; genus Betula; species Betula pendula. Next base: position 40,573 of record FXXK01000392.1, read on the forward strand.
TTTTCGCCTAACGTGACTGCAATTCCATTTATGCAAAACCCCTCTAGCATCTTCAGTCAAGTGTCTATACAGGCTCCAATTTTTATCCTCTTTCTGCAATGCCGCACCACCTGAGAGCATCACCTTCTAATTCCATCCTTTTGCAACCCCAATTCTTTACTAAAGAGGAAACAAGTCCATAGGGCTAGTCATGTGCACAAAGCTGTTTCTCTGTTGTTTTCTAACTTTAAACATTCATTTTGGCAGTTCATCTACATACTTTCAAATCCAAAGGGGACAATGAAGCTCTACGAGTTTACAATCATCTTCGGAGTCCTAATGCTTTTCCTGGCCCAAATTCCATCCTTCCACTCCCTCAGGTATATCAATCTTGTCTCCTTTTCCTCTCTCTTGCTTACAGCGCTTGCGTCACTGCCGGTTCAATATACATCGGTAAGACTTCAAACCAATAATTAATGTATGTAAACATTTCATTTTTTTTTTTTTTTTTTTTTTGTAAATTGTAAAATATTCTTTGGATATGTATCACATACATATATACATACACTTCTCTGACAGGACTTTCCAAGAACGCTCCAAACAGGGACTATTCCGTAAATGGTCCGAAGAGAATCGTGTTTTTGGTGCTGTTAATGCTGTTTCAATCATTGTTACCACTTATGCCTGTGGAATTGTTCCTGAAATACAGTTTAGTTGAGCACTACTCTCATTTGTTGCTAAGAAAAATGGTTGAAATTAAACAGAAAAATTGTAAAAAAAAAAATGGGAATCCTATCTCTTCTTTCTTTTTTTTTTTTTTTTTTTTCCTTTAAAAAAACTTCAATTTAGTATATCGAATTTTCAATTTTTTACAATTCATCCTTCCTTTTAGGGTTTCAAATTAAATCAGACGTCAAAAGATAAAATAACCCTTATACCCAGTAAGTTATAAAATTACAAAATTACCCGTAAATTACAATTAATTATTTTTGAAAAAAATGAGGGTATTTTAGGAATCCGAAAGTTGGATCGCTCCGATCTCACTCACTTGTGGGTGTACTTTTCCACGGGGGCATACTTGGGAGTTCTCTCACCCCTATGTTAGGATTTAACAGAAAATTTTAACATATGGGTGAGATTGCAAATTTTTTAAAGGTCAATACATTAAATTGAGAATTTTTAAACTTTATAAGGAAAATTGTGAAAGTGATAGAAATTCATAAGGGTTAAATGAAATTTTTCATTTTTTCTTTTTTGTTTTGTGTTTCACATATCATCAGCAAACTTTAAATCTCGAAATTTTAATTAAATGTGAAGAAAGTACACATATCACATTAAACTATCAAATAATATGCAATGTGCTCCCAAACTACGAGAAAATTATAATGCAAGACAGAAATATTTGGAAAAAATATTGACTTGGATTTGTTTCATTTGCAGGCAACTATAGCTCCTCCAGTCAAAGGCAAGATGTTCAAAGGTTTATGCGTGTGTTACGCTGTTATATTCACAACATTTTTCAGCGTTGCAATCTCTGGGTATTGGGCATTTGGCAATCAAGCTATGGGGACAATTCTTGCAAATTTTATGGGTAATAAAAAGCCTTTGCCGCCAACTTGGTTTCTCTTGATGACCAATGTTTTCACTGTTATCCAAGTATCGGCTGTCAATTTGGTAAGTCCAACTCATCACTATACAGCCTAACAATTCCTGAAGGTTATATGTCCTCTATGACGAGGCATCATGGAGACGCTCCGGGCCTCCACGTTTTTTCATGGGGGTGACAATTATGTGCGAATATAAATATATGTTATATAAGTTAATTCTAATCTGACTCATTTAATGAACGATCAAACCTTTTTATTAACATGCTAAGTTGTGTTAGGTTCTCATGTTGTATTAAAATTGTGAATACTAAATGTTGCAAGTCGAGTTTAAGTTAAGTTCGAGACATGAGTATAGACTATATAAAATCAACCCTAATCTAACCCGAACTATTTTATTAAACGAGTTAAATCCCCAATCCTAACTCATTAAATTCGTGCTGGGTTCTTGTTAGCTAGGTTCGCAAATTGTATAAAAAATGGCCAACCCTTTTCCCTATAGCATTATATATGTCACCTTGAATATATTAGACTGGTTATACTGCAGGTATACTTGCAACCAACAAATGAAGTGTTTGAAAAGTTATTTGCAGACCCCAACGTGGATCAATTTTCCATTCGTAACGTCGTGCCAAGATTGTTTTTCCGGTCAATATCAGTGATTGTAGGTACACTTTTTGCGGCCATGCTACCTTTCTTTGGAGATATCATGGCAATTTTGGGGGCATTTGGATTCATTCCTCTAGATCTTATTTCCCAATGGTTTTCTACAATGTGACTTCAAGCCCTCAAAGCGTGGCTACTTTTTTGGGCCAACACATTGATAGCAGCAGCATCCTCAGTGTTATCTGCGGTAGGTGCAGTAGCATCGGTTCGACAAACTGTTCTTGATGCCAAAACATATCGTTTGTTTGCTAACTTATAAAAACATGTCATATGTAGCAGATTTTGTACAAGAAAATGGGACATTTATGTAACAGTTAATTGGCGCCCGTAGGTGGGCAACCCAAATTGGATAAGGATTCACTCAGATTTTTGAAAATATGAGATTCTCAGATTTTTAAATTTGAGCTTTCCATTTTATCTAAGGGTCAAAGCACCTTACAGCTTATTTTCTTTTATCGAGACTCATTAATTACGTTTTCCTTTTTTTAAAAAAAACTCTTCTTCTTTTTTAAGCATGCCACTTCTTCTTCCTCAAACCATTTTCTAGAACAGAATAACTTTAATACGGTCATGGCACAAACTAGGACCTTTGTGCCCTCCAATAAGAGCTTGACACCTCAGCTTGTAACAAAAAAACCAAATGATATCAAAACACCATATTTTTCTCTCTCAATCCCTCATCAACCTAAATAAATCCCTCTCTCCGCCGCCGAAAGCCGGAATCTACCACCTGAAGCTGGAAGCCACCGCCCAACCTGGAATTCGCCCTAGTCTGGCCGCAGCTCTGCAATCAGACTTGGCTGCACGTCTTGGCCGCAGAGCCACAACGCTGCTGCCAGACTTGACTGCAGCTGTGCGGCCTGGTCTAGCGTGGGCGGCGGCTTCGGTGTGGGCGGCGACATGGGTGAGCAGTGGGTTAGAATGGGAAGTGAAGAGTTTTTCTTTTCTTTTTTTTGAGAGGGAAAGAGAGCGTTTAATTTGATGTTTTAGTATCAATTTGATTTTGTATGAAATGCTTATGTGTTACTCTCTCATTGGTAGGCACAAAGGTTATGGTTTTTGCCATGATGTTATAGAAGGTGCTCTCTTCTAGAAAAAAATAAATAAATAAATAACTGGAGACATCAACATACAGAGACTCTGGTTTATTCATGCTAAATTAATACAGTTCATTTTTCAAAGACAAAACAAAAACAAGATCTCCAACAAGTTAATAAACCAATCCCCCATCATAATGATAATATGAAGAAAAAAAACATTCCACAAAAACGTCAACTATTTTTTTTTTTTTTTCAAAAATAAGATGACGAAGATGATGACGAAATTGAAAACTGAAAAGAAAAAAATTGCTTATGATGTCTCCAGTTATGTGTGTTTGGTTTTTTCTTTTTAATTAACGAAATGGTTTGAGGAAGAAAAATGAGGAAGAAGAAGGGGCATGTCTGATGAAGAAAAAGAGTTTTTATTTTTTTTTGAAAGGAAAACGTAATTAATGAGTCTCGATAAAAGAAAATAAGTTGGAAGATGTTTTGACCCTTAAATGAAATTGAGGGCTTAGATTTAAAAATTTGAAAATCTCATATTTTAAAAAATTTGAGGGGATTTTGATCCGCCCAAATCAGGGCTAGCTTCATATATTACGAGGCGTTAGGTGACATTTTTATATGAGGCCTTTTTTTAATATTTAAATATTAAATAAATAAATAATTATTTTATTTTTATAGTACATTTTTATTTAAAAATTAGTTGTCTCAATTTTGAAATTCAATGTAATGACGGAAAACAAAACAAAGTACTCATAATTTAAAAAATAAAAATAAAAATAAAACAGAAAACGTGTGGCTGTTTTACTGCTACACGTGTTCATCCTTTTACATTCAACCCATTCTATTCCACGAGTGGAATAGAATGGGTTGAATGTGAAGGCATGATGACAACTGTTAGGTTTTTAATATTGGTAAAGTCAACAGGCAAGTGGTTGTTGCAGAACCACGTGTCAATAGTGTAAAGCAATTGTTGGGTTTGGTTGGTGCGTTTTATGTAGAAGCCAATGTCGTTTTGGCTGAAGTCTATAATAAACGTATGTGTGAAATGTAATGGGCTATTAGTTGCTTGGGTAAAGTTTGTTAGTGGGTTAACCGACTATGGTTTTGTATATAGGAGAGGCCTATGAACAGTTGTAGTCAAGAAAAGTTCTCAAGTGTTTATCATTCTGTAAGGAGTTTGAGCAAGCTCGAATTGCTCATCATCAATATAAACCAGTTCATTCCTTTTACATTCAACTCATTCTATTCCATTAATTATACATTCCAGAAAACAAGAAAAAAGCTTTATAGAGTACTTGTTGCAAATCATAATCTTTCATCAACAACAACTGAAACCTATTGAAGTTCAAATATAAAAGATCAAGAATAATAATTGCTCAGAAGTTCTGAAGCTACTGCGGTTAGGGGTGGCAATTTTTGACACGACCCATGAACCCGACACGAACACGACACGAATTTTTCGGGTTTGAATTTAGCTTAACGGGTTACCGGGTCAAACGGGTTGACCCGTTTATGACCCAGTAAATTACCGGGTCAGACGGGTCAACCCACCGGGTGACCCGAGTTACCCGGTAACCTGTTAACAAAAAAAAAAAAAAAAGAAAAACTGAAACACAACGGTTTGGTTTCACCGTGCGTTTCAGTTTTTCACTTTCACACATTCTGTCATTCTCATTTCTCACTACGCATAGCCTAATTATCTTCTAAGCTCTCTCTCTCTCTCGCAGGACCGCACACCGCAGCAGTGCAGAGGAGATTTCCTCCGGCAAGTCTGGCCCTCACTCCTCAACTCAGGTCTCTCTCTCTCGATCTCCATCTGTCTCTGAGTCTCTCACGGTCAAATCCTCCGAAGACCCACGCCGTTCTCCACTGCCGTTAGATCCTCTACCTACGGCGTTCTCCACTGCCATCAGATCCTCCACGTCGTTCTCCACCTACGTCAGATCCTTCACCCACGCCGTTCTCCACTGCCGTGGGGATCCTCAAGATCGCCGATCTGGGCCTCGGCCGGGCCTTCACCGTTCCTCTCAAGAGCTACACCCACGAGAATCATGAGATCGTCACTCTCTGAGTTTCTGCTCTGGTACGCCCGCTTGAAGTATACCATATTTATGTAGTTTCTGATTGGTATATTATTTATGAGAATTGTAATCATATGATTCATATTGGTATTTCTGGTTAGAAATTTGTAAATCTATACTCTGTAGTTTTGATTACCCAGTTGGACCGTAGCTCTCTCTCGTCTCTTCGTCGTTCCAGATGTGGTCACTGGGCCACTGGCAGTGGCTGATAGCCTGATACCACTGATTTGCTTCATTCAGGTTGGGTAAACCCGACCCGAAAATTAATCGGGTTAACGGGTTGTGTCGAGTTACCCGTCAATTTTAACGGGTCGTGTACGGATAACCCGTTTATGAAATGGGTCGTGTACGGGTTTACCCTTAACAGGTTGGCGAGTCAAGTGGGTTGACCCGAACCCGACACGCCAACCCGTTTTGCCAGCCCTAACTTCGGTATAAAGCAAGTAGGTCACTTGTCTTAGTACAAATATTTGTAACTATGATTGTTTGTACAATTTAATTCTTCTTTAGTAGATTGATTTTCTGGGTTGGTTGCCCCGA
>FXXK01000392.1:62759-82357 GCA_900184695.1 Betula pendula
AGACAAACACCACCACAAGTAAAAACGGTTTGAACGTGAAGGCATGATGACAATTGTTAAATTTTTAATATTGGTAAATTCAGTATCAAAATATGTTTGGTTATAAGTTTTAGTCTAGTCCATGCAAAAGTTGATCAAATGCATGATTATTCCCATTTTCAGACTAAAACTTACAACCATTGCAACCTCGATTTTGTTAGGAAATACCGTAAGATCTTATAGGGAATTTTCTTACCTTTACCTTTGACATTTGCCCATATTGAAGTTTTTCATTTTGGACATTCTTTTTTATCAGCATGTTCCTTCTAAAAAAGTACACAATCATTCTTGCATGCATCTATCATTTCACAACCCAAGTTTCGCCTAAACAGTTTTGCTTCATAATACGATCTTAGTAATGTCTCCCCATCTGAGAAAACCCTCTTTATCAAGTCAATCACTATATCAAACGCCTTATTAGTCATGTTGCGAAGTGTCTTTATATGAAATAGATTCACAGTAAAAGCAAGTATTGAAAAGTTCTTATAGCCTAGATAAAGTTCATGTTGGACATCTACCAATAGTTAGTCAAAATTTCTCAATTCTTAATCATTGGTAGTTGGACCTAGAGTAGTAGAGGATTTGGCTCTATTAGCATCCAAAATATGGTAAAAATATACTCAATTATCATTAATAACATTGTTACATTTTTAATAAGTACTATTTTTCATATCATTCACTGCAAAAAATTACCTAAATTCACATAATCTAAAAATATATAATTTGTTTAAAATTGTACATAATACATATCCCAAAATCATGATCACATAAGCTATCTCAACATCTTAAAACAAATGTTAAAAATCTTGAATCCCGAATAGAAATGTATATATTCATTACTGTGTTTGACTATATTTGCTTCGCACCGAATACTTTTGCTGTATAATCCAAAACAGTTTTCAACTAACTAAAGTTTTCGCCGTCATTTTCTTATGTTCGTTGTCGGTTGTGAGTCCTCATGACAATTGAATATTTAGCAGCCTTTAGTGACCCAGTTGACTGGACAAGTTGTAATAGGTAGGGTATGTTTCTTAATAGTTTGGGAATACTATGTGCCTCTCAAACTAAAAATTAATTTGTAATTTTTTTTTTTTAATAAAAAATTGTATCAATTTTCTTTTAAAATTATCAAAAATTTACAATATACTCATTTTGTCCCGTAAAAAGACAAAACTGCATGTAAAAATTTTTCTATATATATATTAAGATTTTGTCATCGAGGGTATATTACAAATTTTTTTATAGTTCGGGAGAGGACATTTATGCAATTTTTAGTTCATGGGGGATATTATAAATTGAGTGTTAGTTTAAGCGAAATATATGTACTTTTTTCTAATATTTTTTATAGTTTTTTTTTTTTTAAAAAAAATATTTTAACCTGACATTAAAGTTGATGTACTATATAATAAGCTTCCATGAAGTGGGCCTTCTCGGCCCGTTTAGTTGGCCCAATCAGACCTATTCACTTTGTAGTCTTGTAGGTTGGCCAGACCCAGCCAAACCAAAAAGGACGAGCACACAAGTATTAAAAAGAGGACGTGTCTACTATATCTTAACCACTAACATCTGCACTACTGGCGTCCCTTTATTTTCGAATACCCAAGAATGTGTATCTAACATAATGGAAAATCAACTTCATTTGTCCATAGACCCTCTCCCCAAACCAACAACGCACAAGAAAATACTTAATAAGGAGAAGGGAAATGGATCATTCAGATAGTATGTTCAATTCTAGCCAAACACTCTCCTTCATCTACTTTCTTTTAACCTTATTTCTTCTCCAAGATGAATTCTGATTTAAGAATCGGAATGACCCCCCGATGAATCCTCGTCGAGACACTTTATGCTTGACCTTCCATTTCTTTGCAGCTGCTCTCGATTAAAGATTTCACGTGCAATCAACTGATTCTTCAAAAGTAAAAATTATTTTTGTATTTTTAAATTTGGGTTGTTTGTTAATATTTTTGTTTTGAAAATAAAAAACTAAAGACAAAAAACTAAAAAAAAAAAAAAACTAAGAAGTAATTAACAAACATTAATTTCTTGGGTTAATTACATTGTGCCCCCCCAAACTACCACAACTACCACATCATTTGCACTTACACCCTTAAACTATGATTCAATGCAACTCACTCCCCCGAGCTACCAGTGTATTACGAGTAGGTCCCCAAGTCAAATCTAGGTGTTAAATATGAATGGAAAATGTGTCATGTGTCTGGCATGTGACACTTGTTCATTTACTTTTTCAAAAATGCTCCCATTTTGGTTGTGCCAAAAGACAAAATTATTATATTTCATCTAGTAAGGAACCAATGTGAAACTTAGTATCCATGAATAGCTTTATAAATCATTCATTCTATATAAGTTATTCATCTTCCTAATGTGGGTCTGTGATGCTAGAGTCTCCCCTCCATAAATCTCTGACGTCCTCGTCATAATCACTATGTCATACTGAAACACTGCATGACGTGGCCCTGATAAAAGCATTAAAAATTTAAGTGATACTGAGTTTTTTTTTTTTTTATAAGTGATTTTAAGGAGTTCTAATTATAACTTGATTAGTCCTTTTAAAGTGATAGCGCATATGTGACTTACACTTTTCATGTGTCGTTACAATTTAACTCTTTGCACATGCTGCTGTCCTTCGGTTCATCTTCTCTTGTTCTTGAGTTTTGGAATTTGAACAAACACACATCGGCGTTTTCACTCTACTTCTTTCTCTACTTAGTTNAAAGAGATAATATAAGAGGACAAACTACGAATTAACCCTTATTTATTTATTACACTTTCCTTTTTATGCCATTACTACATTCATTGACAGAATGGATATTAAATTCATTCACGTATATAGTCTTAGTCTTAAAGAGAAAAGCCCCTCAAAAAAAAAAAAAAAAGTCTTAAAGAGAAAAGAGTAGTTGGCACGCCACACGTGGTACTTGGTCAACTAGCTAACAGTAAACTCTAACAATTATTTATTTTTCTTTATAGATTGCAAGTCTATAACGATATTTGAATATTCAGCAGTGAGCCTGCTGATCGATATACTAGATTTACTACTCAGATGTTATTTTCATTTCCCTAACTCTTACAGCGAGTGAGCCCAGAAAAAGAAAAAATCGCTGTTAATTAGAGAGAAAAAAACAAATAAAAAAAAAGAAAAAAAGAAAAGAGAGAGGGAGAGAGAGATGGCAGTTGTGGTTCCAAACTCCATCAGTTCATCAACAATTAGCGAGGATTATAGCGTCCTTGACCCTCCAAAAGACCTCGATGCCGGAGCTTTGTTTGTCCTCAAATCCAGAGGTTAGTATTATTACTATTACTTATTTTTTTGTTTTCTGGGATTAATGGGTTAGATTTATATTCTGCATCCATCTAAGGCTTTGTGTAAATTATTTGAGGTAAAAAGGGTCATGGTTGCACTGCGGGTACCATTTGACGACATCTATTGCGGCGCCGGCGCTTCTGAGTCTTCCATATGCGATGGCCTTCCAAGGGTGGGTTGGGGGAATTGTTTGCCTTATCCTTGCAACTTTGGTGACTTTCTATTCGTATAATCTTCTATCTCTGGTTTTGGATCACCATGCACGACTTGGTCGCCGCCAGCTTCGGTTTCGGCATATGGCCAGAGATATTTTAGGTGGGTGGTCGGAATCCTCATGATTTTCCTTCCTTATTATAAATGTTCAACCAATTAATTTGTCCCCATGTGCAACGTACCAATAAAACGAATTTAAAAAATGATGAACCTTTGGACCATTTCCAGTAGATGCATGAGACAAAAATCACTTACAATAGCTTGTCTTTTTGTTATCTTAAGTACATGTTTTGGTTTTTGATTAGTTACTTGTAGATTATATTCAGCAATGTTATGCATTTTAGTTACTTTTTAGAGCATCTTAGTTGTCATTTCTCTCTCTTCTCTCTTGGTGGTTTAAGAATATATATATATATATTACTGTAAAATAATATTTAAAGAAACTATAGAATGGATAGAAAATTGTGAGAGTTTGAATTGAAAAAGTTGTAAGTAAAGTAGAAAATTGTGGAAAATAATATTTAAAGAAAATATAGAATGGTATAGAAAATTGTTAGAATTTGTATGGAAAAAGCTGTAAATAGAAAATTGAACTTTTTGATTAGTTAAAATGCATAATATTGTTATTTGAAGCAATCTATTTTTTACCATTTAGGGTGGTGGTTTAATGGCTCAAAAAAAAATTTAAAGTGGTTAGATACACACTAAGGCATGGGTTCGAATCCCGTAATAGGAATTTTCATGCTAATGATTAGTGCAAACGACCGTAGTTTTCATTGATGTCTTGGTGAAACTGCGTCAAGGCAGCTCCCAGGCAGGCACTACCATGGTTACGTCCAATTAGAATAGCCACAATTAGTCTCCCCCGCCCACCATTTTAATTAGCATCCATCAAAAAAAAAAAAAAACTGATTTGAAAAAGAGTGAAGTTAAGAGTACTACAGCTTTTATTACAAGTTTTTTACAAACTGATCTGACAATCCATATAACACTTACCACATCAACCACTAAGTAATTAAATTTATTTGTCAAATTTAATTGCTTAATTTTTTTTACCATTAAAATACTATAACCTTTGTAAGAAAATTAAAATAAAAAATTGTATTTTCATGTGATGCCGCCGGCCGGTAAATAAATCTGTGTAAGGCTTGCTTTTTGCTACAAATGCTAAATTGTCAAATGCGTTGGCAGGACCCGGATGGGGCAAATATGTTATTGGCCCACTTCAATTTGGGATATGCTATGGCGCAGTTATTGCCGCTGCTGTTCTCGGAGGGCAGAATCTTAAGGTCAGTTATGTCATTTTCCCCGCTAAAAACCTTTCATAATCACCATTTCATTTTGCCACAAGAGTTGGTAGTCCTTTCCAACAATAACCAAAAAAAAAAAAAATTAAAAACACAAACAAACCCCACCTGCCCACCGACTCGTACAATTCTTTTATAAGTATTTTATAAGTTTTAACACGTGTTAGAAGATGATTCAGAGAAAAGTGGTAAGCATTGAACGTTTTTTAACACCCTCCAATTCAACATTCTTTAACTTAATTAATTAGAACTTTCGTATCTACATTCTAGGATAATTATAAAATAAAAATATAATCTTTAACATTTATCTATTGAGATTTTCATTGGCCAACTTAACATACTTGTTCGAACTTATTTTGGAAAATCCTTAGTTATTTGCTTAATTTGTTTTGGTATAAAATATTTTCGCTGAAAAACATTTTTCTCTAAAAATATTTTTCGACATTTAGCGCATATGAAAAATCTTAAATACTTTTTTATATTTTCATTATCATACTAACTTATAAAAATCAATTTTTATTCACAAAATAAAAATATTAATATAAAAAAGTTTAAAAAAATTAACCAAAAAATTTGAGTTCCGGTGGTGGGTCAGCGAAGTTTTGTGCGGTAGTCAAGCGATGGTCCGAGGATTTGAGAATGAGAAATTCATACTTCGAAAATAATTTACGATTTTAAAAAATAAAAACCATTTTACCGAAATTAAATAAACTTTTTCGATTAAACAAAAATATTTTTCGTTAACTACTATTTTCAGTTGCAACGAACACTGAAAAATACATAAAATATTTTTCAAACATCATTTTACAACGAAACATATACATCATAGGATAACTAAGAAACAAAGAAGACGAAAGGAAAAACAAATAAAAGGTAAATTAGAACTTCCATTTGAATGAAAAAAAAAAAAAAAGATAATGAAACTTTCTGAGAACAGATATTAATATAAAAGACATGTACAAAAAATCTACATTTCTTGATTTTTAATTATTTATTTATTTTTGCAGTTCATTTACTTGCTCTCAAACCCAAGCGGGACAATGAAGCTATACCAGTTTATAAGTATATTTGGAATCCTACTGCTGTTCTTGGCCCAAATTCCATCCTTCCACTCCCTCAGGCATATCAATCTCGTCTCTCTTATCCTCTGTCTTGCTTACAGCGCTTGCGTCACAGCCGGTTCAATATACATCGGTAAGACTTCAAACCCCAATTACGTGGCAAACATTTAATTTATTTGTATGTAAAAATCACATATATCTGTACATACACTTGTTTTTTGACAGGATATTCCAAGGACGCTCCTATCAGAGACTATTCCTTAAAGGGCTCCGAAGTGAGTCGTGTTTTTGGTGCTGTTAATGCTGTCTCAATCGTTGCTACAACATATGCATGTGGAATTCTTCCTGAAATACAGGTATAGTTGAGCCGTTACTCTCATTTGTTGATAAAGAAATTAATGTTGGGATATTAATTAAATCCACAATTTAGTATCGGATTAAGTTTATAGGATAAGTGCTGATTTAAAATAGTAGGATATCACAAAGGTCTTGAATTCGAATCTTGTCTCTGTCATTCACCTATTATTTCAATTAAATATTATTCTACATGTTGTGCCCTACTTATTAAAAGAAAGAGTTTGAGTCCACACGTGGGGGGAGTGTTGGACTATTAATTAAATAATTGAAAAAATTAAAATTAGCCCCTAAGTTTTCTGAGATTTGAATTTAGTGTTTATGTTTTCAATTTCAACAATTAGGTTCTTAGGTTTTTCTCTGATTTTAAATAGGTTTGTCCATAACATTTCCCTATTCCTTAGGAAAATTCTACATTTTCTTCTCTTGTCCTTTTTCTATCTTTCTATTTTTCAAAATCATTATTGGACACATGGGGACTACAAATCTAATAGTAATTTTGAGAAATAGAAAGATGGTAGAAGTATATCGGTAGATGTTGTAGCATTTTCCTATTCCTTAAGTAACAAATTTTTTTTATTTTTTTTTATTTTTTTAACAAAGAGCAATGCTACAACATCTACCAGTATCCTTCTCCTATCTTTCTGTTTTTTAAAATCATCATTGAATTTATAGATTTCATGTGGAGACCACATGGGATTTATAGATCCAATAGTAATTTTAAAATGTGAAAGGGTGAGAGAATGACAAAAGAATGAGCTGTAAAATTTCTAAAAAAAATATATTTTTTAAATTAATTGTGCCATGTGACACGTACATTTGGTATATGACATGTCAAATAAAAGCCACATTGAATTAATTGATTGGTTCGATGTGACATATCGTTAATAGAGTAACCAATTTGAAATCAGTGAAAATCTAAATACCTAATTGTTAAAATTGAAAACCTAAAGACTAAATTGAAATCACATGAAAATTGAAGGACTGAATTTAATTTAATTTTTTCGTTAAATAATTAAATCAACCATTTACTATAATCAACTTAAGCTTTAAAAACAAGTGGTGATTTAATACAAGAAAATTGTTGAAAAAGAAACACAAAAAAAAAAAAAAATGCAAATCCAATACTTTCCCTTTGGACTATCAAACACACTCGTACAACATGTTCTGTAAAATTCCAAAATTAGGTCAAATTGTGATATAATTGGCATCTAACTATGGCTGTACGTAGTGTGCTTGTACATGCAAAATTTTTTATTCTAAATGAGTCAATGCTTTCTATTATATGTTGGCAAGATAACTGCATGAAGTGCCTTAGATTTCTTCTATTTGCAGGCAACTATGGCTTCTCCAGTGGAGGGCAAGATGTTCAAAGGTTTATTGGTGTGTTACTCTGTTATAGTGACGACTTTTTTCAGCGTTGCAATATCTGGGTATTGGGTATTTGGTAATCAGGCTATGGGGACAATTCTAGCCAATTTTATGGGTAATGGAAAGCCTTTGCTGCCAACTTGGTTTCTCTTGATGACCAATATTTTCACTATTCTGCAAATATCGGCTGTCGCAGTGGTAAGTCCAACTCACAACCATTTAGCCTAACAATTCCCTGAAAGGTTATATCTAGCTATTAGAGAACTATGGAAATATCTTACTACAAAAGATCCTCTATAAAGTATGGCCGACAATTTTTTACATAACCTGTAAATTTGATATGAAACTAACATGAAATTAGTGGGTTAAAGTTGAATAGTCTAAGCCATTTAATTAAACAGGTCGAGTTAGAGTTAACTTATCTTATAACCATGGCTCGAGTTGTTGACCCGAACCAGATACAAACCCAATACAAAATTAAAGAATTAAAGTTGAGGGGTCTAATTTATATAGTCATATATCATGCCTCACATGACCCAAACCCAACAGGCGAACACGAATTGTCATCCCAAGGGACGACATAGAAACTCTGCTTCATGATCCTTCTCCCTATTACTCCAGCATTAAATTTCATGGTCCGATTTTTTATTATAAATAATATTGTCTAAAATTTGGTATAATTTAATATGAAATTAAGTTTAAAACACATGTCCTTTTATTTTATATGTACGCACGCGAGCACATTATAAAAAGACTATATTTATCTATATTTTTATTTATTTACTAGGTTTAGAACCACACACAAAATTTTGATTATGCGCCGTTAACATCGGTGATGCTGCAGGTTTACTTGCAACCAACAAATGAAATATTTGAGAAGTTATTTGCAGACCCCAAAATGGATCAGTTCTCCATTCGAAACATTGTGCCAAGATTGATTTGCCGGTCACTGTCAGTGATTGTAGGTACACTTTTTGCGGCAATGCTGCCTTTTTTTGGAGATATTATGGCACTTTTTGGGGCATTTGGATGCATTCCTCTAGATTTTATTTTTCCGATGATTGTCTACAATGTGACTTTCAAGCCCTCAAAGCGTGGCGTAGTTTTTTGGGGAAACACATTTATAGCAGCAGCATCCTCAGTATTGTCCGCCGTAGGTGTAATAGCATCGGTTCGACAAATAGTTCTTGATGCCAAAGCATATAGTTTGTTTGCTGATGTCTAAAAATTATATTTGTAACCGATCTAATATTTAAAGAATCGGGAACGTGTATTATACTTTAATTAAGCAGTAAAAATGTATGGAAAAATGCAAGAGAAAGGTTTGAAGCACTCCATAATAGATATTGCATATTTCCCTTTTCCCTTTGTGTTTTTGAATATTTCATAGGATTTGGCACTTCGTTCCGGATTCATGATTAAATAAATCAAACCATATTTTCAGGTTGTTTTTGTTCATATAGTTGATCCGCGCCGTATTCTAGACAAAAAGATCTGTTAAGACAAAGAGAAGATAAGGGTGACTTGTCAGAAGTGTCAATAGAGGGCACTCCAATATTTAAGTTAGTAGGGTATTTGAGAGAGAATCTAATGGACAAGAGAAGGGAGAGAAAAATATGTGCATACCTTAAAATAGGGGCTGTCACGTTCACTTATAGTACTGACATTGTTAAGGTTGAAGAAATTCGTGGTAATTTATTTCTTTCTATCAGCTTAAGCTTTTGGGATAAGTGGTAATTTAACATGGTATCAGAGCCAAAGATCCTGAGTTCGAACCTTGATTCTGTCATTTCACCCTTCATTTTAATTAAATATTCTACATGTTAGGCTTCACCTATTAAAAGAAAGTCCACACGTGATGGGGAGTGTTAAAGTATTAATTAATTGATTAAATTTACTTCTTCCTATCAGCTTAAACTTTTAAAATAAGTGGTAATTTAACAAAAGTAAGTAGTAAGTGGGCTTGATATGGCAAGGATCGGGCGTCGAAAGTCCAGTATGGAATGTGACATATTCTCATGAATAACTTTATAATGCAAACCAACTAGAACAAAACACATGAAATGATAATTAGCTATTTTGAGTGAGCTAGAAACTTCCAAATACAAATAACTACATTATACGTACCAAAAAATAATCTTCAACTTTTCTTTATTAATATACTAACCTCATTAAATAATACAAAGAACTAGAAATGAAATTGGACTCTATCATAAATAGAGTTATTTCTACTCCTAGAGCTATGGATAGAACTCTTATGGGCTCTTAACTGAGAGTGCTTTATTGCAAGTCTATTACATGTCTTATCACGTAAAGATGACTCTTATTCCACTACTACTACTCTTATCTAGATAATATTCATAATTATTAAAATCACGTCACTTTCCTGAGGATGCTCTAACGGATCTTTCCATTATTAAACCAAGTTTAAATAGGCGAGTCTATAACAAAGGGGATCCCTTGGGTACCTTTCCTTCTATGGTCCCTTTGGGCCTTGGCACATGTTTATCGGGCAGGTAACCATTGGTTGGTGTCCCCATCGAGAGAAGGATGACCGGCCCACCTAGTGCAGCTCAGCCTGGAAATGAATAGATCTTTCAAAGCTTGAGGGCTAACGAGTTTTATTAGGCTTGAGTGGGCCTTACAGCCTTACAGGGCTTGAGGAGGCCTCTTAAAAGCTTTAAATTGTTAACTTGGAGACCAATTTTCAGTGTCACACTTTTCTTAATAGTACTCTATTATTTTTTGCCTAAAAATAAACTTAGTACTTGAGATATTCAAAAAAGAAAAATGTATAGTTACATTAAAATTTCTTACTTACAATTACTGCAAATAGTATATAATTTGTAAGTTGTGTTCACACATAGATATCATGTGAAAATCATTTGATGATATAGCCATCTAAATTGACCTTGGTAATGACAAGGGCAACTAGAAAACCAATATATTATATTTTTCTTTTTTTCTTTTTCTTTTTTTCTTTTCTACAATGCAATACTCAACCTCATGAGCATCCATCCAACAATCCAACCGAAAAGAAATGAAATAAATTTGAGAATGAAAAATTCATATTCCGAAAATAATTTACGGTTTTAAAAATAAAAATTATTTTACGGAAATTAAATAAACTTTTTCAGTCAAAGTGAAAATATTTTTTGTTGACTATTATTTTCAGTTACAACGAACATAAAAAAAATACATAAAATATTTTTCGGATATCATTTTACGTCAAAACAAACAAAGTATATGATAACTAAGAAACAAAGAAGAAGAAGAAAGGAAAAACAAATAAAAGGTAAATTAGAACTTCCATTTGGATTAAAAAAAAGATAATGAAACTTTCTGAGAACAGATATTAATATAGAGACACGTACAAAAACTCTACATTTCTTGTTCTTTATTTATTTATTTTTGCAGTTTATTTACTTGCTCTCAAACCCAAGCGGGACAATGAAGCTATACCAGTTTATTAGTATGTTTGGAATCCTACTGCTGTTCTTGGCCCAAATTCCATCCTTCCACTCCCTCAGGCATATCAATCTCGTCTCTCTTATCCTCTGTCTTGCTTACAGCGCTTGCGTCACAGCCGGTTCAATATACATCGGTGAGACTTCAGACCCCAATTACGTGGCAAACATTTAATTTATTTGTATGTAAATCACATATATCTGTACATACACCTGTTTTTTGACAGGATATTCCAAGGACGCTCCTATCAGAGACTATTCCTTGAAGGGCTCCGAAGTGAGTCGTGTTTTTGGTGCTGTTTATGCTGTCTCAATCGTTGCTACAACATATGCATGTGGAATTCTTCCTGAAATACAGGTATAGTTGAGCCGTTACTCTCATTTGTTGATAAAGAAATCAATGTTGGGATATTAATTAAATCCACAATTTAGTATCGGATTAAGTTTATAGGATAAGTACTGAGTTAAAATAGTAGGATATCACAAAGGTCTTGAATTCGAATCTTGTCTTTATTGTTTATCTATTATTTTAATTAAATATTATTCTACATGTTGTGTCCAACTTATTAAAAGAGAGAGTTTGAGTCTATGCATGGGGGAGTGTTGGACTATTTATTAAATAATTGAAAAAAATTAAAATTAGCCCCTAAGTTATTTGAGATTTGAATTTAGTGTTTATGTTTTCAATTTCGACAATTAGGTTCTTCGGTTTTTCTCTAATTTTAAATAGGTTTGTCCATAACATTTCTCTATTCCTTAGGAAAATGCTACATTTCCTTCTCCTGTCATTTTCCTATCATTCTATTTTTCAAAATCATTATTGGATACATGGGGACCACAAATCTAATAGTAATTTTGAGAAATAGAAGGATGATAGAAGTATATCGGTAGATACTGTAACATTTCCCTATTCTTTAAGTACCATTTTTTTTATAAATTATAACAAAGAATGCTACAACAATTAGCAGTATCCCTATCCTATCTTTCTGTTGTTTAAATCATCATTGAATTTATAGTATTTCATGTGGAGCCACATGGAATCTATAGATCCACTAGTAATTTTAAAATGTAGAAAGGATGAGAGAATGGACAAAAAAATGACTTGTAAAATTTCTAAGAAATATATATTTTTTTAAATTAATTGTACCATGGTGACAAACGTACATTTGGTATATGACATGTCAATAAAGCCACATGAAATTAATTGATTGGTTCGACTGTGACCTATCGTTAATAGGTACAATTTGAAATCAGTGAAAATCTAAATACCTAATTGTTAAAATTGAAAAACTAAAGACTTAAATTGAAATCACATGAAATTGAAGGACTGAATTTAATTTAATTTTTCGTAAATAATTAAATCAACCATTTACTATAATCAACTTAAGCTTTAACAACAAGTGGTGATTTAATACAAGAAAATGTTGAAAAAGAAACACAAAAAAAAAAACAAAATGCAAATCCAATACTTTCCCTTGGACTATCAACACACTTCGTACAACATGTTCTGTAAAAATCCAAATTATGGTCAAATTGTGAATATAATTGGCATCTAACTATGGCTGTACGTTAGTGTGCTTGTACATGCAAAATTTTTATTTCTAAATGAGTCAATGCTTTTCTATTATAATGTTGGCAAGAATTAACTGCATGAAGTGCCTTAGATTTCTTCTATTTGCAGGCAACTCATGGCTTCTCCAGTGGAGGGCAAGATGTTCAAAGGTTTATTGGTGTGTTACTCTGTTATTAGTGACGACTTTTTTCAGCGTTGCAATATCTGGGTATTGGGGTATTTGGTAATCAGGCTATGGGGACAATTCTAGCCAATTTTGATGGGTAATGGAAAGCCTTTGCTGCCAACTTGGTTTCTCTTGATGCCCAATATTTTCACTATTCTGCAAATATCGCCTGTCGCAGGTGGTACAGTCCAACCTCACAACCATTTTAGCCTAACAATTTCTGAAAGGTTATATCTAGCTATTAGAGAACTATGGAAATATCTTACTACAAAAGATCCTCTATAAAGTATGTCTAATAATTTTTTATACAACATGTAAATTCGATATGAAACTAACACGAAATTAGTGGGTTAGAGTTGAATGGTCTAAGCTATTTAATTAAACAGGTCGAGTTAGAGTTAACCTATCTTATAACCATGGCTCGACTTGTTGACCCGAACCAAACACAAACCCAATACAAAATTAGCGAGTTAAAATTGAGAGGTCTAATTTATATAGTCATATACCATGCCTCACATGACCCAAAACCAACAGGTGAACACGAATTGTCATCCTAATTAGGGACAGCATAGAAACTCTGCTTCACGATCCTTCTCCCTATTACGCCAGCATTAAATTTCATGGTCCAATTTTTTATTATAAATAATATTGTCTAAAATTTGGTATAACTTAATATGAAATTAAGTTTAAGACACATCTCCTTTTATTTTATATGTACGCACGAGAGCACACTATAAAAAGACTATGTTTATCTATATTTTTATTTATTTACTAGGTTTAGACCCACACACAAAATTCTGATTCCGCCCGTTAACATCGGTGATGCTGCAGGTTTACTTGCAACCAACAAATGAAATATTTGAGAAGTTATTTGCTGACCCCAAAATGGATCAGTTCTCCATTCGTAACATTGTGCCAAGATTGATTTGCCGGTCACTGTCAGTGATTGTAGGTACACTTTTTGCGGCAATGCTGCCTTTTTTCGGAGATATTATGGCACTTTTTGGGGCATTTGGATGCATTCCTCTAGATTTTATTTTTCCGATGGTTGTCTACAATGTGACTTTCAAGCCCTCAAAGCGTGGCGTAGTTTTTTGGGGAAACACATTTATAGCAGCAGCATCCTCAGTATTGTCCGCCGTAGGTATAATAGCGTCGGTTCGACAAATAGCTCTTGATGCCAAAACATATAGTTTGTTTGCTGATGTCTAAAAATTATATTTGTAACCGATCTAATATTTAAAGAATCGGGAACGTGTATTATACTTTAATTAAGCAATAAAAATGTATGGAAAAATGCAAGAGAAGGGTTTGAAGTGTTAACGTGTGTGGCTTGAATTATCAAGTGGGTCTATGGTTTATTCATTCTTTTAGGTGGATTTGTATTCCTTGAACTTTTGGTCTCATTTCCCCACTCCAAGTCATGCTTGGAATTATTCTAACCGACCTTGACTTCTATAAAAGAGATGCAGCCCTTTCATAAGAAATCAAGCCAAACAAAGAAAAGACACGGCAGTGAAGAAAGAAGGGAGAGGAAAAAGAAAGGGAGAGAGAGAAAAAAGAGAGGTGAAGAACGCATAGTGTAGTGCGTATGGAGAAGAAAAAATTACAGAGTTCCAATTGTTATTTTTCCTCTACTGTGTGAGGGTGAGATACGGGTGTATTGGGGCTTTGGGTTTTGAGTGATTTTTCTCTCTGTTACTTTTGTACTCCATCTTTTGATAGTGAATTTCTCCGGGTCGTCTCCAACAGTGGATGTAGGCTTATTAAGCCGAACTACTTAAATCTTGGTGTCGTGTGTGATTATTTTTTGCTATCTTCTTATTATTCGCATCTCACGGGTCTTGGGGGAAATAAGATATATTTCCTAACAATTGGTATCAGAGCTTTTGGTTCGAGTGGGACTGATGGCAGAAGAAGATGGAAAAGCAGAAAGAATCGAAAAATTTGATGGCACAAATTTTGCATATTGGAAGATGCAGATTGAAGATGTACTTTATGGGAAGGAATTACATCTGCCTCTTTTGGGGGAACAACCAAATGATATGTATGATAGCGATTGAGCCCTACTTGATCGGAAAACTCTGGCAGTTATCAGGTTATCGTTGTCAAGATCAGTGGCACACAATGTTGTGAAGGAAAAGACCACTGCAGGTCTGATGGCGGCTTTGTCAAGTATGTATGAAGAACCATCGGCAAACAACAAGGTGCACCTGATGAAGAAGTTGTTCAATTTAAAGATGGCTAAAGGAGCCTCGGTAGCGCATCATCTCAATGAGTTCAACACCATCATAAATCAATTATCCTCAGTAGATATTGATTTTGATGATGAGATTTGCGCTTTGATTGTGTTGGCGTCGTTGCCAAATAGCTGGGAAGCAGTGCGGATGGCTGTGAGCAATTCTGCAGGGAAGAGCAAGCTCAGTTATGAAGACATTCGGGATTTAATTCTAAGCGAGGAAGTTCGGAGAAAAGACGCCGGTGAAACCTTGACTTCTCGTGCAGCTCTAAGGGCATTTTCGAACATTTAGCCCAAAAAAAGTCACGTGCCTTGCACGTGATTTGACTTCCGTCCAGAATAACAGAAAAAATGGACGAAGGGTATTGTTTGCCAATGTAAGATACTTCAAGGGGGTCGAATATCACTTTTTAAACATTGGGGGCTAAAGTACCAATGAGTGGATACTTCAGGGGAGTAAAAAGTACTTTGCCCAAAATTTTTTTAGTTTAACTCTAAAAATTTAGTTTAATTAATTTAGTTAGCCACTTTTTTAAATTACTAAATATCAAATTTTTAAAATATTTATCTACTTTAACTAAATATTTTATTTTAATTGATAAATTCAACGTTTGAACTCTTTACACTAAAAATAAGAGAAAAGAAGAAAATATATGAAAGAGAAAAAAACATTAAAAAAATTTTGACATTTACTTTTTGGCTTTTTAAATTTAAAGAGAGATTCTAACCGACATTAAATTTAACATTTGATAAATAATAATTTTTATGTATTTTATTAAAAATTTAGAAAAAAATCAAAAGTTCTTTATGAATACTCTAATTACATATAAAGAGATAATATAAGAGGACAAACTACAATTAACCCTTATTTCTTTATTACACTTTCCTTTTTATGCCATTACTACATTCATTGCACAGAATGGATATTAAATTCATTCACGTATATAGTCTTAGTCTTAAAGAGAAAAGCCCCTCAAAAAAAATTAAAAAATAAATAAAAAAGTCTTAAAGAGAAAAGAGGAGTTGGCACGCCACACGTGGTACTTGGTCAACTAGCTAACAGTAAACTCTAACAATTATTTATTTTTCTTTATTAATTGCAAGTCTATAACGATATTTCAATATTCAACAGTGAGCCAGCTGATCGATATACTAGATTTACTACTCAGATGTTATATTCATTTGCTTAATTTTTACGAGTTGAGCTAGGCGTCCATTTCCAATGAAAAAGAATAAAATAAAATATTTTTTTATTAAAAAATATGCTTAAACTTATTTAATTCACATTTTTTTTAAAAAAAGTTATGAAATGTGAATGAAATAAGCCTGAACTTATTTTTATTAAAAAAATATTTTTTTATTTTTTATCTCAATAAAATAAGAAATAAATAAAAATAAGAAAATTTTTTTGTTTTTTTTTTAACAAAAACAGGTTCAAGCTTATCTCATCCCATTTCATAACCTTAAAAAAAAAAAAAAAAAGCGAATTGAATAAGTTTAAGCCTGTTTTAATTTTATAAAAAAAAAAACATTTTTAATTTTTATTTTTTCATAGAAAACAGACGCTAGGCGTCTAGCATGACTCAACTCTTACAGCGAGTGAGCCAGAAAAAAAGAAAAAATCGCTGTTAGAGAAAAAAAAAAAAAAAAAAAAAAAAGAAAGAAAGAGAAGAGAGAGAGTGAGATGGCAGTTGTGGTTCCAAACTCCATCAGTTCATCAACAATTAGCGGGGATTATAGCGTCCTTGACCCTCCAGAAGACCTCGATGCTGGAGCTTTGTTTTGTCCTCAAATCCAGAGGTTAGTATTTTTCTCTTTCTCTTTCTTTTTTTGTTTGGGATTAATGGGTTAGTTTTAAATTCCTGCATCGATCTAAGGCTTTGTGTAAATTATTTGAGGTAAAAAGGGTCATGGTTGCACTGCGGGTACCATTTGACGACATCTATTGCGGCGCCGGCGCTTCTGAGTCTTCCATATGCGATGGCCTTCCAAGGGTGGGTTGGGGGAATTGTTTGCCTTGTCCTCGCAACTTTGGTGACTTTCTATTCGTATAATCTTCTATCTCTGGTTTTGGATCACCATGCACAACTTGGTCACCGCCAGCTTCGGTTTCGGCATATGGCCAGAGATATTTTAGGTGGGTGATCGGAATCCTCGTGATTTTCCTTCTTTATTATCAATGTTCAACCAATTATTTTGTCCCCACGTGCAACGTACCAATAAAACGAATTTAAAATTGATGAACCTTTAGACCATTTCCAGTAGATGCATGAGACAAAAATTAAAAAAATATATATATTAGTATATTACTGAAAAATAATATTTAAAGAAACTATAGAATGGATAGAAAATTGTTTAGAGTTTGTATTGAAAAAGTTGTAAGTAAAGTAGAAAATTGTGGAAAATAATATTTAAAGAAAATATAGAATGGAATAGAAAATTGTTAGAATTTGTATGGAAAAAGTTGTAGGTAGAAAATTGAACTTTTTGATTAGTTAAAATGCATAATACTGTTATTTGAAGCAAGCTATGTTTTACCATATAGAGCGGTGGTTCAATGGCTCAAAAAAACTTTTAAAGTGATTAGATACACACTGAAGCATGGGTTCGAATCCCGTAATAAGAATCTTCATGCATGATTAGTGTAAACGACCGTGATTTCCATTGATGCCTTGGTGAGACTGCGTCAAAGCGGCTCTCAGGTAGGCACTATCATAGTCACGTCCAGTTAGAATAGCTACAGTTAGTCTCCTCCATCCACCATTTTAATTAGCATCCATTCAAAAAAAAAAAAAAAACTGTTTTGAAAAAAAGTGAAGTTAAGAGTATTACAGTTTTTATTACAAGTTCCTTACAAACTGATTTGACAATCCATGTAACATTTACCACATCAGCCACTAAATAATTAAATTTATTTGTCAAATTTAATTGCTTAATTTTTTTTTGCCATTAAAATACTATAATAACCAAGACTCATGGGGAAATTGTCAAATGCGTTGGCAGGACCCGGATGGGGCAAATATGTTATTGGCCCACTTCAATTTGGGATATGCTATGGCGCAGTTATTGCCGCCGCTGTTCTCGGAGGGCAGAATCTTAAGGTCAGTTATGTCATTTTCCCCGCTAAAAACCTTTCATAATCACCATTTCATTTCGCCACAAGAGTTGCAGTCCTTTCCAACAATAACAAAAAAAAAAAAAAAAAAAAAAATTAAAAACACAAACAAACCCACCTGCCCACCCACTCGTACAATTCTTTTATAAATATTTTTATAAGTTTTAACACGTGTTAGAAGATGATTCAGAGAAAAGTGGTAAGCATTAAACGTTTTTTAACACCTTCCGATTCAACATTTTTTAACTTAATTAATTAGGATTATTATGTTAACATTGTAAGATAATTGTAGAATAAAAATATAATTTTTAACATTATATTTTTGCTATTGAGGTTCTAATCTTTGTGACAATTTTCAATTTTCTTTTGTTTGTAGGCAAATTTTGAATTTATGCCCTACGTACCAACCCTATTCCCATTGGCCAACTTACCATACTTGTTTGAACTTATTTTTGAAAATCCTCGGTTATTAATTTCGTTTGTTTCAGTGTAAAATATTTTCCGCTGAAAAATATTTTTTGCTAAAAACATTTTTTGACATTTGGCGCTTATGAAAAATTTCAAATACTTTTTTATATTTTCATTCAATCATATTAACCTATAAAAATCAATTTTTATTCATAAAATAAAAATATTAATATATAAAAAATTTGAATTCCGGCAATAGTTCGGCGAAGTTCTGTGCGGTAGTCAGGCGATGGTCTAGGAATTTGAGAAAGAGAAGTTCATACTCCGAAAATAATTTATGAAAATTAAATAAGTTTTTTTGGTCAAATCAAAAATATTTTTTTGTTAGACTATTATTTTCAGTCGCAATGAACACCAAAAAATACGTAAAATATTTTTCAGATATCATTTTACATCGAAACAAAGAAGAAGAATGGAAAAACAAATAAAAGGTAAATTAGAACTTCCATTTGGATGAAAAAAAATGATAAATGAAACTTTCTGATAACAGATATTAATATAGAGACATGTACAAAAACTCTACATTTCTTGTTATTTATTTATTTATTTTTGCAGTTTATTTACTTGCTCTCAAACCCAAGCGGGACAATGAAGCTATACCAGTTTATTAGTATGTTTGGAATCCTACTGCTGTTCTTGGCCCAAATTCCATCCTTCCACTCCCTCAGGCATATCAATCTCGTCTCTCTTATCCTCTGTCTTGCTTACAGCGCTTGCGTCACAGCCGGTTCAATATACATCGGTAAGACTTCAGACCGCAATTACGTGGCAAACATTTAATTTATTTGTATGTAAATCACATATATCTCTACGGTAATTATAGAAGACAGTCTGGGTTGAAATAAATAGTATTTCAGTCCAGGCACATGAACAGTAATTTTTATTGTTTATGGGCTCGTAAAC
>FXXK01000392.1:100529-130636 GCA_900184695.1 Betula pendula
AAAAAGTGCTCATTTCCTACCGCTCAAGATCACAGATTCGATGGAAAAGCTTGCGAGCATGTATGTTCGGGAGATTGTCAAACTCCATGGAGTACCAGCTGCTATTGTTTCAGACCGTGATGCTCGGTTCACATCTAAATTTTGGCTGAGACTGCAAGATGCAATGGGAACCAAGTTGTGCTTTAGCACGGCATATCATCCACAAACTGATGGGCAATCCGAGAGAACAATTCAAACTCTTGAAGATATGTTACGGTTGTGTGTGCTTGACTTTAAAGGTAATTGGATACAATATTTGCCTTTAGTTGAGTTCGCCTACAACAACAGATCGCCTTTGTATTGGGATGATGTTGGTGAAAGTCAAATACTCGGGCCAGAAATGATACAAGACACAAAAGAGAAGGTTGCAATTATTCGGAAGCGAATGCTCACAGCGCAATCTAGACAGAAAAGTTACACGGATAAACACCGCCGCAAGTTGGAATTCGATGTTGAGGACCTTGTGTATCTTAAAGTATCGCCTATGCGTGGTGTGGTCCGTTTTGGCAAGAAAGGAAAGCTCAGTCCACGCTATGTTGGACCTTTTCGTGTTATCGGCACGGTTGGCCCTGTAGCTTATCGAGTCAAATTACCACCCGAATTGGCTAATATCCACAATGTTTTTCACGTATCACAACTACGAAAGTGTGTGCATGACCCACAACATGTTATTAATTATGAACCACTGGATATTCAGCCGAACTTAACTTACAAAGAGCAGCCGGTTCAGATATTGGATCGCAAAGAACAACAGTTGAGGACAAAAGTTATCCCTCTTGTGAAAATTTTATGGAGGAATCACAATATCGAGGAAGCTTCATGGGAGCTCGAATCGAATATGCGGACTCGATATCCGTACTTATTCATGTGATCAGGTATATCTCCTCTATATGAGCTCATGTATACTTCATGTCATATGAAATAAGTTTTGAATTGCTTGTATGAATACATGTGTGTATAAGCAATTTCGAGGACGAAATTTTTATAAGGAGGGAGGGATGTTATATTCGAGATATGAATAGAGGATTTTATTAACTCGTTTATGTTAATGACTTAGTGGAATTAATAACCATGAGTAATATAGTAATTGAAAGTAAGAAGAATGGACAAAACACACAGAAAAAGTTTCAAGAAGTTATTCCACTCAAATCTCTAATTTCAGAATGACCTTGTTGGATTAAAATGATCATAAATTTTAATCCCAAACTCCGATTGAAACAAAATTTATGTCATTGGAAAGCTAACTCAAAATAATAAAACTTTGTAGTTTATGACTTTTTCCAATTACACCGTTTTGAGGGTCAAATTATCCTGCCAGTAGGCATCGTCCGCAGGAGTTGTGATTTTCCATTCGAATCAGAAATTTCAGACTAACCTTGTTGGATTAAAATGATCATAACTTTTGACTCAGAACTCTGATTGAGGCAAAATTTATGTCATTGGAAAGCTAACTCAAAATTCTACAACTTTTTAGTTTATGAATTTTCCCAATTCCATCGTTTTGGGGTTTGCTCTAAACCTTAAGAGAATGATCTTTTAAGGCTTGGGTTATGATATCTAACACCGGTAACGCATTCCTCGGTGTTAGATTACCGTTTCCACCGATCGTTTGAGGTAAATTCTCAAACCATTGTCCACTTTCTCAAGATTGAGCTACACACCTTATGCATGTTGCTTAATCTTGATTATTTGTCTAGGAATTTGTTATATTTGTGGAGTTTGAGCATTGAATCGAAGTTCCAAAGACCGGGCTTCATACCTTCAAGGTAAGTGTTCAAGTTAGCTAAGTTAGTTGGGTTTTGCTTAGAGTTTTATAAGTTAATCCTAGAGATTCTCTATGGGTTAACTTTATTAGCATTTAGATTGTGTTTTGAGCTCCATGTATAATGTGGGTCTCAATTGGGCTATGTGCTTATGAGGTTACAAGCACTCATTGGTGTATCGAAATATGTTTTGGGCTATGAATTTTGCCTTATGATCACATGCAATGATGTATTGCAGATTTGTGTGATTAGACTTATCATTGGTGTCAATTGTAAGCATCAAGCGGAACACTGTGAGTATAATTACTCACTGAGAAAAGATACTATTTTTATGCTTTCAAGATTTTATTATATTCGAGTCAATCGTATGTTATGTTAGTGTTTTATTATGATGATATTTTGATACTTTGAATATGTTTAGAAATGTTTGTGAATCTGTTTATGAAATGATGTTAAGTTACAATGATTGTAAAAGAAAGAAAAAGAGATGTTTATTGCATGAGAATGATAATGTTTTCGAATGGGTGATTAGCCCTGATGATAGAAAGTGATATGTTTCGAAGGAATGTAAATGGCTCCGATGATAGTAAGTGAATGTTTTCGAAGGGGTGACTAGCCTGATGATAGAAAAGTGGTAATGTTTTCGAAGGAGTGTAATGCTTCGATGAATAGTAAAGTAAAATGTTTTCAAAGGGTGATTAGCCCTGATGATAAAAAGTGATATGTTTTCGAAGGAGTGTAATGCTCTGATGATAGAAAGGTGAAATGTTTTCAAAAGGGTGTTAGCCTTGATCATAGAAAAGTGATATGTTTTCGTAGGAGTTGTAATGCTCCGATGATAGAAAAGTGAAATGTTTTCGAAGGGGTGATTAGCCCTAATGAACGTGAAGGGATGTAATGTCTGATGAACGTAAAAAGTATGTTTTCGAAGGGGTGTAATACCCTGATGATAGAAAAATGATATGATATGAAAGTATGAGTATGAAAGCTGCATGACAGGTTTATGTTTGTGAAATGTATAAATGGTATTATGATTTATGGAATTTTATGCCACTTTTTATGATTTGAGATTGTATATGTAGTATGTTCCAAACCAAATTTCATGACTCACGGTGTTTACTCATCAGCTACGCCATGATTTTATGATAGACATTTTATAAACCAAATGTAGCTGTTATTGTAAACTATGTAGAAAGAAAAAGATTGGCTCATTATGAAAACTTAGTGATTTCTTATACCACTGAGACCGTGGACTCATATATCCGCCTCGGCGAATGTGGTTAACTCCATGATCGCCTCAGATGATGTTGTTGATACAAGTACTGAAGATCTTGATGAAGATCCAGTGGCTGCGTATTTAGGTTATGATTGATGGTGATGTACGCCGGATGCATTTTGTATAGACTATGGTAGTCTAGCTTTTGTTTTACAACATGATGTTATATGTGTAAAACTGATCGATGTATTTTGGCTATGCCGTTTGTGGCATTTTTGATAGCCCTTTTGTTAATGTACTTAGAATGTAAAGCTGTTATATATAGTTTTGTGTCAGCTCCTTATGTTATATTACTCTCACAATGTTATTTATTTAGTTTCCGCTGCGATGTTAAGATTACTCTGATGTGATATGCTCATATTATGAGATAATGATGGCTTGTACGCATATACGCCACTTGGACAGATGTTTCAACTTCAAGCATCACCTCATTCTTGAAATTCGATTCATGATGAGTCATAACCTTCTCCAAATTCTCTGATTGATTTACAATCTCAACAGATTGATCATCTCCTGATGTAGGACGCTACATCCGATCGCCAAGAACTTTTCGAGACCGATCTTCAAGTGCTTCTCAAGAGTCCATACCGAGACCAAGACGAATGTCCCGAGAGTGTATTCCGAGAAGAGATTCCTGAGAGTCCATCCCGAGAAGAGCTTCTCAAGGGTCCATCTCGAGAAGATCTTCCCTAGGGCCCATTCTAAGAAGAGCTTCCCGATATACCATACCCGAATTTGAGTCCAAGACCGTACATCAATCCGAGACGCATGTCGTTTACCGAACCGATCATACATCCAAGGCGCGTGGCGATTACCAAGGAGTGGTAACTGAGAATCGACTCGTAACGCCCCCAAAAGTACTAGCCAAAACATGGTAGACTTATCGCGTCTCCTCAGACTTATATAATAAGTAAACAAATTCGAAGGGATCTATCTAACATATGCAGTGGAATATTATAATTTATTGCAAGATATCTAACTAAATAAATCTATCATCTCATATCATTAAATAATATAACATCTAGAATAAAACTAAGTCTTCTCAAAGTCTTAAATCAACAATTACATCTCTAAATAAATAAGTCTTCCAAATCATAGTTATTAAAACTTAAAGATAAAATGAACGGATTTTAAGCATATAAACCAAGTAGATAACATTCAATAACTCTCACCGAGCTACTGCATCACTATCCTACATCTCTTGTAACCCAACCAGATTTAACTCCTCAAGCAACACCCAAACTATATCCTCCACACAAACATATCTCGCTAATGGATCCATCATCTAGAGCTTGCTGACTATCTGTGAAACACCGAAGCGTCCCACGTGGAAAGGAAACAAAGATCAAGTGTAACTACAACTACTTAGTGAGATTAAATCACATAGGAATAGTTATATATAAAACTGGATCGTATAAACTCCATATATTTCATAAAAAGGTTTCCATTGTGAAAATATCATTTCATCATGTAATACAATGATGACATTTGAAAGTATGCAATGCATTACTATATATAATATACATGAATAATTTGAATGTTTCCACATAGCTCAACTTCATATGGTTTATTCGGATCCTTACCCCTTCCTGTTCGGGTTGCGCGTTCTCGTAAGAACATCTAGTACAGCCCAGTGCCCCAGCATTGCACAACATACTGTCTATACTAGTAGTCCGATCGTGTCATACTTTTCTTAATAGTACTCTTTTTCTTTTTTCTTTTTTGCCTAAAAATGAACAGAAAAAAGAAAAATGTATAGTTACATTGAAATGTCTTACTTACAATTACTGCAAATAGTATATAATTTGTAAGTTGTGTTCACACATAGATGTCATGTGAAACTCTTTTGATGGTATAGCCGTCTAAAAGACCTTGCTAATGACAAGGGCAACTAGAAAACCAATATATTATAGTTTTCTTTTCTTTTCTTTTTTTTCTTTTCTACGATGCAATACTCAACCTCATGAGCATCCATCCAACAATCCAACCGAAAGAAATGAATACTACCTCTTTGAAACATGATATAGCATTGTGTTTCCAAATATGAAAATTTCTTATTTGCTTTTGTTAGAATATATTTTGAAATCTACTCGAAAGAAATGAATACTACCTCTTTGATACGAGATATAGGATTGTATTTCCAAATATGAAAATTTCTTGTTTGCTTTTGTTAGAATATATTTTGATATTTACTGTATTTTCCTGATATTTTATATTTATCTAAATCACTATATTTAATTTCATTAATTCCTTGGTTGTATTTTTTTAATTTAATTGACATTATTCAACTATAAATAGACCATTCTGCATACAATTGAAAATACAAAGAAATATAGTATTTTGTTGAAAAGATTGCCATCTTGTACCATTTGTCGTAGCACGCTAACCGAAACGATGTTTTTCTCTTTTAGTTGAAAGCAATAACAATATTTGTTCTTCCTGTAACCCTTATTATAAATGTTTCTGTAAAGACAGTCACAAACCGCTGATATAGATTATAGATATATCAATGTAAAACCACTGCTATATGACCTATTTATGTGCGATTTTTTTTTTTTTGACTGCTCCTAAAAACCATTACAACAAATTCACAAAAAAAAATAAAATAAAATAAAACCATTACAACAAACTAAAAATCCAGTATTATTGAGACAAAGCATAATCTCCCGAAATTCCTAGCACATTCTTTATAAAAGATGAGTTTGGATGCCGACATGGACCAACCCTTTATCGGTCTTAAAAAAAACAAAAAAAAAAATTTGTTGAAATTGACACAACAAGGTAAAATAGTTGTAAGAAAAAAATATGACATATAACATATTAATTATATATATATATATAAACCAAGGTGGACGAAGTTGAAACAAAAGTAAATTGAGGAAATGTTTAGGCTAATAGAAGACTTGCTTTTCTAGTCCATGTCTTTTTGTGCGGCCTTTTATCCCCTTCTTATGGGTGTACGTTACTTTCATGCATACTTTATGAAATAATATAAACTTTTGTCAGCCAATAAGCTAAAGTGTACCATGTTTTTGTGTCGCATGGGGCTTTTTCTAAGCAAAGTCTAAAGTTTTACGTTGTTCTAACTTTAGCTTTTGCATGACATTTAATCATTAACACGGTCAAAGCAACCACTTGACTACTGATCCCCCATGGAAGTCACTTTCTTGTCTTGTCCATATCTTGTCCCAAATTTGAGGAAAATCAACGCAAAGACACAGAGGTTCATCCCTCCCATCAGATGCACTAGATATACAGAATATCCAATCCCTCTCAATGGTGATACTTTTTTAATAAATAAGCTTCTTATATTAGCTACAGCCTCAATGCATTGCCTGCAATACCAAGAGAACCAATTAGACGCGTAATGCTGCATACTATGCTTTTATTTTATAATTATTAAACGAATATATTCTACAATTGTTAAATGACATTGACATGGCACTTCAAATTAACAGTTAAGTTTTTTTATTTTATTTAATAATAATTAATTTAAAAGTTAGTTAGAATATCACGTCAATTTTATTGAATAAATATTTGATAAAATATAATATCTAACATTTTTCTTGTGAGATACATTGGAAAGACCAAGAACAGTGGTGCAAGATAAGTCACCCTTCATTGTGACTGAAGTGTTTTTTTAATGTTTTTAGTGTATTAGATATAGTTAATTTATTATAAAAGATTGAGATGCAATTAATTAGTTAAAGAACCAGTAATCCACTATATGCCCAAGCAATTATTAGGCCGAAAAGAACCTAATAAATTTCCTCTGATTTTATTTTATTCTGATATTATTCTAATTTAATTTTTATTGTTATCATGATATTATGATTTTTTTTTCTTAATATTGTTGTAATATTTCCTTTACATAATAAGTTTTCCGCTCTCTACATAAACATGTAGAAACTGTTTAGCCAATTCATACAGAAGAATTCAAACTGATAATTTGAAAACTTGATCCCCTCGAAGCGATGGCATGGATTGCCTATATCATTTTCTTTGTTTTTCCTTTATATATATATTTTTTTTATTTTCAAACAATAAAACCTTTAGGTCTCATTTAGTTTGTGGAATAAACTCCTAGAATTGAATAATTATTCCTATAAAATAGTCATTTTTTATTTGGTAAAAGCTTATTCCAAAGATTAGTTATATATTCCCACAGAATAACTATCACTTACGAAGACGAATAGCGATTCTTCTAAAAAATGATAGGAATAGCTATTCCTTAAAGAATTGACAACATTTTTCAAAAAATCATCATTTATTTTTACTTTCTTTATAACTTTCTTTTTTTTTTTTAATAAAAAACAAAAAAAAAGTAAAAACCTTTTATGTTAGGAGCCTTGATGATGGCTCATCTATTTTTCTGTTACTGTATGTGGATGATATGCTTATTGCAGGTAAGAGTATAGTGGAGGTCAACAAGCTGAAGGTTTTGTTGAGCAAAGAATTTGACATGAAGGATTTGGGCGCAGCCAAGAAGATTCTTGGGATGGAGATTCGTAGGGACAGAGATGCCAGGAGATTGTGGTTATCTCAGGCCGGCTATGTGAAGAAGGTGTTGGAGAGGTTTAGCTTCGAGAATGCGAAACCGGTGAGTACACCTTTGGCGAATCACTTCCGTTTGTCTACCTCATAGTGCCCAAAGACAGTTGAAGAAACTGAAGACATGTCCAAGGTCCCATATGCTAGTGCAGTGGGGTGTTTGATGTATGCTATGGTATGTACCAGGCCAGACTTGGCTCAGGCAGTCAGTGTGGTGAGCAAGTACATGGCAAATCCAGGGAGACAGCATTGGAATGCAGTAAAATAGATTTTCAGATACTTGAGAGGTACTACAAATTATGGCATCACCTTTGTCAGACAGAAGAGTGATTTATCAGTTGTGGGGTATGTGGATGAAGATTATGCAGGGGATTTGGATGACAGGAGGTCGACCACAGGTTACGTGTTCACTCTTGCAGGAGGACCCATCTGTTGGAGGTCTATGATCCAGTCCACGATTGCGATGTCCACGACTGAGGTAGAATACATGGCAACGGCTGAGGCTGCAAAGGAAGCTTTATGGCTTACAGGTTTAGTCAAGGAGCTGGGTATTCAGCAAGGTGGAGTTCAGCTGCATTGTGACAGTCAGAGTGCCATTTACTTGGCAAAGAACCAGGTGTATCATGCTAGAACCAAGCACATTGATGTGAGGTTTCACAAGATCAGAGAATTGGTTTCTACAGGTGAATTGTTACTTGAGAAGATTCACACTTCTGAGAATGCAGCGGACATATTGACGAAGCCCGTTACAGCAGACAAGTTCAAACATTGCTTGGACTTGGTAAACATCTCCCGGTGCTAGAAGATGAGAGGAGGAGAGGCGGCAACCCCAAACTTATCAGTTCCAGGTGGAGGCTCAACACTTGATTATCTTCAAAGAGGTGAATACTCGCCAAGGTGGAGATTGTTGGAACAAGTGGCTCATATTCTCATATGTATGGAGAGTAGTATTGTGGATGGCCGAGTTGTCTCCGCGTAGCAGAGTGGAGTGAACTGAGCGAAGCGAAGTGCAAGTTAAGGTTTTCTTATAAATATGTAATGATGTAACCCTAAAACATTCAATAGTGAATATAGCTGCTCTCTCCCTGTGGACGTAGGCACAACTTGCCGAACCACGTAAATCCTTGTCTCAATTTTCTCTTACTCTCTCTCTTTTTCGATTCCGTATTATTCATCACAATTGTGCACGGTAACAACAAAATCATAAAATGTGCTACAATAAACTTTCATATATGAAAGTTTACTGTAGCAAATTTTTTAAAACCTTTTATTTTAAAGCATCTGTTGGAGGAGGAAAAATGGTCCATAATAGTTAAATTATGGGCCATTTAGAGTGTCTCTTGGAGATGCTTTAACTTCCACAGAGCTTCTAACAATATTTGCCACGTCAGCAAAAGTCATATCTCTCTAGCATTACTCTTAACCCCCAATAAATATTATTCTCTCAATTGCATTTAGGTTATGGACTTTGTGTATTGTTTGTTCTTTAAAATAAAAACCTACGTTTGATGTTACGTGAATGATTTCACAAACACGTAACGGGATAGATTGTTAGGTTCGAAGGGAACCTAGACCTTTTAGATTCTGAGGGAACCTAGACCTTTTTCAAACACAAGGTTTGTAATTAATTTCTGCTTACTTTTATTAATCACTCACAACTATAAATAAGAGAAATACAATGACATAGACTTAGAGATGAACTCCTACCCATATTAAAATATAAGCTCTTATCACCCTACTAAAAGATAAACTGCTATCATGACTTGATAAACTCCTAACTATATTATGGGATAAACTCCCAATAGAAATCTATTGCTACTACATACTTTAACTCTTAATTGAAATAGATATAGATAAGTGTCAACATGTCAAAACTTATACAATGTAGAGCACTTCAAAATATCGTAGTTTGTGAGTTCTATTGGACTCCTCCACTATACTTCAAAATGCCATTCTGAATGCATTTCTAAGAAAGAAGACTGATGACTGTTCGACTACAGTATTACTTTTTTGCCTTTTTTCATGTTCTTTATGGATGGTGAAGCCAGCATGATCTTTGAATATCTCGAAGACCACCATAATGATTCACTTGATTAGACCATGCCCAATAATTTTGTTTCTTTTTTATACTACTTTTAAATCCCCTATATTATATATTTTATTGCACAGATGTTATGCTCATTCGCCTACATCTTGGAGAGATAAAAGAGGAGAGAGAGATGTCAGGTGACCCTCCAAAACAGCTCGATGCTGGAGCTTTGTTTGTCCTCAAATCCAGAGGTTAGCAAGTTGTTTTCCTTTTCTCTTTTTCTTTTTCTTTTTTTTTCCAAATTCCTATATATATATATATATNTATTCTTACCTTTCAAATGCTTTAGACCTTCCCCACCGTCTAGGAAAACTTTCACCTGATGAAAATTTTTCTGTCTTGTTTTTTTATTTGCCCTAGTACGTACATTCGTACGACAACCTAGTACTTTTATAGCTTCGTGTTGTATTGTACAGAATTTGATTAATGCTTAAATTTGTGGTATTAATTAGGGTCATGGTTGCACTGTGGGTACCATTTGACGACGTCTATCGTGGCTCCGGCGCTTCTGAGTCTTCCTTTTGCGCTGGCTTTGCTGGGGTGGGTTGGGGGAGTTTTTTGCCTTGTTCTTGCAGGTTTGGTGACCTTCTATTCATATAATCTTCTGTCTATGGTCTTGGAGCACCATGCAGAACTTGGTCAGCGCCAACTTCGGTTTCGGGACATGGCTAGAGATATTTTGGGTGGGTAATCTATTAATAAGTGCTTCTCACTTCTCATGTCATTTCCTACCAACTTTATTCCATATGTTTGACAGGAATACTCTTTACACTCCTTTTATATCGGTTGATATTGTATATTTTAAGTGATTTTTTTTTGTCAATTACTTAAATATGTTACGTCAATCAGTGATAAATATGTGTAAAGAGTAACATTACTCATTAATAAAACAAATTTTTTTTTAAAAAAAAAAAACAGTAATACTACTCTTCACACCCATTATCATATTCATTTTACACCAGCTGACATGATATGTTTTAAGTGACTTTTCAAGTTAACCACTTAAAAAAATATGTCATTTTTGTTTTCTTTCATCATTCTCATGTCCTTTATGAAAATCATACATTGGATCGGTAGCCGATTTTCAAAAAGAGAGGATGGGATGAAAGAATACTAAATAGCAAGTCTAGGAAAAAAAAATGAAAGCTATCTAAAATATAGCCAATGTAATAAATTGGTGTCAAGAATAACATTACTTACTAAAAAACAAAAAAAAACTTGAGATTAATCTGTTGATTTGAAAAAGAACCTCTACCTATGATGATGTTTTACTTTTCCTGTTGGCTTTGTAAAAGAGTATGAAATTAGTCCTTTGGTAAGCATTCCTCTCTTCCTTTTTTTTCTTTTTCCTTTCTTTCATGTGATGCCAGTAAATCTATGTCATTGATGCTAACCTGTGGAGGTTATATGCGTTGGCAGGACCTGCATGGGGAAAATATGTTGTTGGACCACTTCAATTTGGGATATGCTACGGCGCAGTTGTTTCTGGTTGTCTTCTAGGTGGGCAGAGCCTTAAGGTTTGTGTCTTTCTCCCATTAAACCCTTTTAAACATCTCAATCAAAACTAATCATACATAGTTTCGTTATTGGACCAAGCGATACTTAGGCTCCGTTTGTTTGGGCGTAAAATGATTTCCTTTAAAAAATCATTTCAAGAAAATTATTTTTCAGGAAAAGGTGTTTAGTGCGTACGAAAAATCGCAAATATTTTTTATATATTCAACCAATCATATTAACCTATAAAAATTATTTTTTATGCACAATTTAAAAATATTAATATAAATTGTCCCGAGCGAGTCCCGGCAATATCCAGGTCGGGTCCCGACCATGTCCCGAGCCAGTCCTAACTAGTTCCTGGCGAGTCCCGACCAGTTCCGAGTGGTCCCTGTCGGGTCCCAACGGTGTCCCGACCGAGTCCTGGCGATGTCTTGGCCAGTTCTCGGTGATGTCCCGACCGGGTCCCGAG
Organism: Betula pendula; assembly: GCA_900184695.1. NCBI lineage: Eukaryota > Viridiplantae > Streptophyta > Magnoliopsida > Fagales > Betulaceae > Betula > Betula pendula. The sequence goes on from FXXK01000392.1 coordinate 112,214, forward strand.
CAGGTCCCAGCTGTGTCCCGGTCGGGTCCCAGTGGGTCCCAACCATGTCCCGGGGGGTTCAAGGCGATCCCGGTCGTGTCCCGACAAAGTCCCAACGATGTCTCAGGCGAGTCCCGGCGATGGCCTGAGTAAGTCTCAACCATGTCTTGAGCAAGTTCCAACCGATTTCGGGCTGTCCCAACGATGTCCCGACTGAGTCTCAGTGATGTCCCAATCAGGTCCCTGAGATATCCCGATCAGGTCCCGGCGATATCCCAAGCGAATTCCAATAATATCCCGAGCGGGTCCCCACAATGTCCCGATCGAGTCCTGGAGAGGTCACGACCGGGTTCTGTCGATGTCTCGACCGGATCCCAGCAATATCCGGGTTGAGTCCCAGCGATGTCCCGACCGGGTTCCGGCAAGATTTTGACGAGGTCAGGTGGTGTTTTGGTTGTAGTCCAGCGATTTAAGAATGAGAAGCTCAAACTCGAAAAATTGTTTACAGTTTTAAAAATAGGAGACCATTTTACATAAATTAAAGAAGATTTTTCGGTCAAACTAAAAATGGTTTCCGTTGACATTATTTTTCACTCCACCAAACATCAAAAAACAAGGAAAATGATTTTAAAAAATCATTTTCCGCCAAAACTAACAGGGCCTCTATTGATGCTTCCTTCCTTAAATCCCTTAATGAACCTCTTGAATTAAATAAATCTAAGGATATATATAAGAGTAATGTTATAACTAGGACTTTTGTCCTTCTTTTATGTCTTAAAGTAATGTGGCCTTTAAAATCACTATTTGATAAAATCTCTAAAGGAAGCAACTCAATTCCCATTAAAAGTTTCCTATTGGCTCCCATCTTTTCTTTGATTTGCAAAATGCAATCTGATAAAGATTTAGGGTCCATTTAGTTTGCGATTTCAAAAAACACAATTTAAAAATAGTGAGTTTAAAATGAGCGATTTGAAAACGTGATTATTTAAAAATGCAGTGTGTTTAGCAAAATCGCAATTTAGCCTTTAAAATTGTACGTTTTTAGAAAAATATTTCATTGCTTAGGATTTAAAAATATATATTTTTTACGTTTTCAAATATTTATTTTTAAAAAACTGCAATCCCAAATGGTCCATTTTTTATAATTTAGTTTAAAATTACACTTTTTATCTACGAAATCCCAATGCCAAGCGCACCCTTCATGATAAAGACAAAAGTTTTTTTCAATAACGGTCACTTAACATATGTTAATCTCAAATTAAATTTATAAAAAATAAAAAATATATAAAAACTTTCGTACTGTAGAAAGAACTCAGACAAGGAGCTCCCCAAGAAAAGTAAAACAGGTGTCAAAAACAAAAATATGGGGAGCAAGAGGGGCAAGGTATCTCGAGGGAATCAAGCTTCACTCTGTGACTCTCACATTGAATCATAAGAACATCTCTTCCTCATTTATCACTTTGCTAGAGTGGTTATGAGGATGTCTCCCTGGCCTTTAGACACTTTGAGCTTTTCTAGTTTTCCTATAGTTGATTGAATCAAAAACATCATCAAACCCTCCATCTCCTTAAATAATATCGCAGCTGAATCTATATATACACCACTTCCAACTCTTTGATGCAAACTCCTTTCATCTAATATGGATGGCCAGAAACAAAAAAGTTCACAATGACTCCAATCCAAACCCATTTCTCCAAACTTTCATACTGGCGTTGTAGGATGTCATCATTTGGAGGGTGATGGAGCCCCACACGATTGAGATGAAATTATGATGGATAATGAATTCCTTTCGGATAAGAGAGATCACAATAGCTCCTTTAAGGTATGAGAGACCACAAGTGAATCCAATAGGACTGAAAACAAGCCACAAACAAGCTTTTGTTTAATAATTCTTTATTCATTTGTTATTACATTGGTCCCTTATTTATACTTAACTACTAAAGCTACATGTAAAAGAAATACAACTTCAACTAGAATTAGGCTATGGACTACTAAAACAACTCATATTAGACTACTACTACAACTAAAATTAGATAAAAGACTAAAGGAACAATAAAACTACTACTACGACTAAGAAGATGAATAAAAAGACAAATAGAACTAGGACTTCTAATACTACTAGGACAACTCTAAGGACTCTAACTTTCACTTGTTTTTCTACGGCATGTCGGAAACTTTCTTTGGACTTGTGGTCTATGTGGAACTCTATCAAAGGGGGAGTCCATGAGCTTGTACCCATGCAAAAAGCAGCTTTGTCAAGCTCCACCTCACCTAGATTGAGTACTGGAGGCTAGGGTTTTAGGTTAGAACACTAGTAGCAGCTTTTCTTAAAAAAAAATTTCAATATAGGAAATCAAACTACTTTTTGCTTCTCTATTCGAATAAAATCTGCAATAGTTTCCTTTATTATCATTTCTCCATACCATTTAAATATTCTTTAAATTAAATGTTATGAGAAAAAGAAATTATTTAAATATTGTTTTAAACAAATTGTAGAGGATAAAGAAAAAAAAATTAAATAATGTTAAGAGAACCACTTTTGATTCCCTAGATGAAGGGAACAACTTTTAATTATTATGAGAAAGAGAAATCATTTAAATATTCCTTAGTTTAGAAAACACTAAGAATAGCTTTTGCAAGGTTTTTTATAACAATTTTTCCTACATTAGGAAAAAGAATGAAATTTAAGGGAATCTATTGCTAGTGCTCTTAAGAAGGCTTCCTCGTATGTTCCAAGGGGCCTGTGTCATAACTTTTTCCACATCTCTGGTTTTTGCTAGTTTTCCAGCTAGGAAGAGATTTGAATTTCCAAGTTGTTCCTATTTCGGTTTCCAGCCTAAGGCCTTGGTCTTAGAAATGAGTTGATATATTTCGGTTTCCATCGGAGGGGGAATGCAAAGAGGTGTAGGAGAAAAGTCATGTCAAAGGTCAAAGGAAAGGAAAACATAAGGAAAGAGGGCTCTAATGGTGGACAAAAAGCAGAGGATTAACATGGATTAATTACAGGTGGGGAACTGGGGGTTGGACAATAGGCATGCATGCAAGCAAGGAAGACAGGGAACTCAAGTAGACGAAAACAGGGTCTCGTAGACGAGTAATGTTGAAAATTACATTTTTTCCTAGAACTATCTCACAACATTGATATGACAATCTCAATCTACTAACATGATGGAGCCAAAATGTCAGTATATTGAGAATCTAAATTTTGTGTTACTACTAAGTCTTAATATTTTTTTGTTTTTTCTTTTTGGCAGTTCATTTATTTGCTCTCAAACCCAAATGGGACGATGAAGCTTTACGAGTTCATTGTTATATTTGGAGTCCTAATGCTGACCTTAGCCCAAATTCCATCCTTCCACTCCCTCAGGCATATCAATCTCGTCTCTCTTACCCTTTCTCTTGCTTACAGCGCTTGCGTCACAGCCGGTTCAATATATATAGGTAAGACTTAAAAGATATACAATTAATTACATGTAAAACATTTCTTTGTATATATATATAATATATCTATACATTATATTTTATATATACACTTGTTTGACAGGACATCATTCCAAGAACGCTCCTACTAGGGACTACTCCGTAAATGGCTCTGGAGAAATTCGTGTTTTTGGTGCTGCCAACGCTGTTTCAATCATTGCCACCACATATGCCTGTGGAATTGTCCCTGAAATACAGGTATATATATATATATATAGTTGAGCCACTAGATTCATTTGTTGCTAAGGAAAACTGTCGACAAAGAAAACCAGAAAAAAAAAAAAAAAAAAAAAAAAAAAAAAAAAAACTGGGGAATCCTATGCTATCCCCCTTCTCCTCCTCTTTCTTCTTTTTTTGAATTTGTGCATACGGTCAACAAACTGTATTGCCTAACATTTACATCCAGTTCAGTAAATTTACTCTTCATTTTAACTACAAAATCACATTTATCTATTTTAAGTACTCAATGTTAGAAAAATATAATAATAGCACAGCATAATAGAACAGTACCTCACTTGCACTGTGATCAAATATTGTTTCACATGATTCTTCTTTGTCTTCTTCTTCCTCCCGGCGGTAGAATATGCCACTAAAATTTTCTAGAGTAATATACACAAAATCCAAAATCTAAGAGCACCCAATAAAAGAAAACACTGAGAGAGAGATTTCTATAATGCTTCGATGATTCAACCCATCCAATGGGGAATTTTATATAGCCTCACCCCCATCGATGGGGACGAGCTACAATCGAAATAACATATGGGTGTTACTCCAATTAACTCATAGGCATAATGCCTGTCATCACAACTAATAGGCGTTATGCCTGTCATACGCCTAGCTTGTGACACATGTTTTTATAAAATATAGTGAGGGGTGTGCCCCTCTAGTCAATACCCAATTTTTTTAAACACTTACATTCAACATTCTACTTTAGCTATCCATGAGAATATTAGAAATTTTTTAATACTTTTTTTCACATTTGGTGAGCACAATAACAATTCACCAAATGTTTTTTGCATTTTGCTGAACCGGATGTAGCTCATCTTAGCTAGCCTTTGATTTGACCAGTAGGATGAGAATGCTCAATTTAGATTCTAATCGAGTCAATGCTATTGCTTATATGTTGGGGAGAGAACTAAAAGAGGAATTATCCTTTTACATATCATGTAGATCTCTTTTGTAAATCAAGTAAATCACGTGGCCGTCTGATTTTACATTTTTTCCTTAAATCAACTATTAAATCTGTAAGATTTCTTTGACAATGTGAATCCAATGATACGTTGATTTAAAAAAGAGATGTAAAAGAAAATGCCTTAAATGTTTTCCAATTGCAGGCAACTATAGCAGCTCCAGTGAAGGGCAAGATGTTCAAAGGTTTGTGCATCTGTTACGCTGTTATAGCCATGACTTTTTTCAGCGTCGCAATATCCGGGTACTGGGCATTTGGCAATCAGGCAAAGGGGACAGTTCTTGCAAATTTCATGGGCAATGAAAATCAAATGCCTTTGCTGCCGACTTGGTTTCTCTTGATGACCAATGTTTTCACCCTTTTGCAAATATCGGCTGTCTCAGTGGTAAGTCCAACTAACAACTACTACAGAGCAAGCATTTTCGATTTTGAATATCATTAAACAAGAGTTCACAAATAATATTGAAGACAACTTTCTTACAAATTATTAATTATTTATATTGAGAAAGAGAACGTTGAAAAGTTTAGTAGAGAAATGTTAATAGATGATTTATATTCTTTAAAGCATTTTTAGGTCCCACTGTAATGGAAAATTTATGAATCTTCTGTGGTTGTTTTTTTATAATATCTATGTCCAAGTTGATAAGATATATATACTCCTATTTTGTTTTAGAAAAAAATTATAATTAGTCCCTAGCTATGTTTTCATTTGATTTAGATTTACTCCCAAAGTGAGCTCCCTGAATGGCACACCAATCTTGAAAGGCTCTTAGCATCTTCGTCCGGATCAGATGTGATGCACAGATCTTGTTCTTTTTTCTTTTTCTTTTTCTTTTTTTCTATAGATGACTTGGAACTTGCTTATGTGACATGAACGCCGATGTGTTAAATAGCAAATGGCAAACTGTTAATTTTGACACTAAAATGATAGAGGGACATATTTGAAATTTAAGTAAAACTTAAGGAACTTATTTTTTAGATTAAGAAACCAAATGACTAAATCCAAATCAAATAAAAATTTAAGGGATTAAATTTGATTTTTCCCTTAATAAAACAATATTATTAGTTCTTCTAATCTTAGGAACTAAATCCAAAACAAATAAAAACTTAGGAACTAAATTTGATTTTTCCCTTCGTTATAAGAGAATATTAATATGTAAAGAATCTTGTTTTAAAATTTTCTTTCATATAATATTTGAATTTTATTTTTAATAGTAGTGCTATTTCATTAGTCTATCTCTCTCTCTCTCTCCTCTTTTTTTTCAAGAGAAAAAATCCTCCTTGCACCACTTACGACAGCATTAAATATGATGCAACAATACTGCATTCGTTATATGATGCAGGTTTACTTGCAACCAACAAACGAAGTATTTGAGAAGTTGTTTGGAGACCCCAAAGTGGATCAATTTTCCATTCGTAACATTGTGCCAAGATTGATTTTCCGGTCGATGTCAGTGATTGTAGGTACAACTTTTGCTGCCATGCTGCCTTTCTTTGGAGATATCATGGCACTTTTGGGGGCATTTGGATGCATTCCTCTAGATTTTATTTTCCCAATGGTTTTCTACAACGTGACTTTCAAGCCCTCAAAGCGTGGCCTGGTTTTCTGGGGCAACACATTGATAGCAGTAACTTCCATAGTGTTATCCATGGTAGGTGCAGTAGCATCTGTTCGACAAATAGTTCTTGATGCCAAAACATATCGTCTGTTTGCTAATATATAAAAATATGTTATATGTATATAGAAGATATGATGCAAGAACTATGAATATGTATGACTATTAAGCAGTGAAAATGTTTGGAGAACTCTATCTGTAGTAAAATCCTACTTGTTCATGATTCATATCTCCCCCTTCTTTGAAAGATTTTAATAATTGGTAGCCTGGTAGGTCTCTTCCCTTCTATATTTTTGTTCTGGGCAAAAAAAAAACTTTAGTTGGCCCCTGCAGGCCAAAAGTTGGAACATCTTTACCTAGTTTTCAAAGATTTTACTTATTTATCAATTATAAAAGGTATTTCCTTATCATTATTAAATACAATAATTTTAGCATTATTCCGCTGAGTTTTTATTATGGTGAATATTTTATGCACTTTGTCGACGCACATGATGTATTAATTATATTTATGCGAATGCCAATAAAAGAAATGGCTCTAAACTATACAAGTACGATTTTCGGAATCTAAAAGTATGTTGGGTTCTCTTTTGATATGTGATTGAGTTGAAATGAAAAAACTATTATTCTGTGTTTTTTCTTTTATTGAAATTTTCTTAACAATGTACTGATTTTTATTTTTAATTTTGTATTAATTTAATATTTAATCTTAATATATTTCTCATTCATACTTTTGGTCCCGTCGATAAGAATTTTTAGTTTCGTCTATGATTCTCTTTATATTCTTGTCTATTTGACACATTCACATTTTCTTTTCTTTTTTTAAGAAAACAAACCCAAAAATTAACAAAAAAAAAAAACAAATAAAGAAAATATTAAAAGAATGCTACTCCAAATCAATCCAAAAATACAAAGCTTTCATTGAACAACCAAGTCGTCCTTATGGCGTGAAAGCTTTAAATTCATATGGAGTACTGGACCAAACCCGAATCATAAACGACAATAAACCCAGTATATTTGTTAGAGTACGTCCAAACCTATCTAATCATATCCAGCCCGATCCAACCCGGATATAACGCAATTTGAGTCATCTGACCCATATCCAATCTGTTCCGATCCGACCCAGTCCAGACTACCATTGAAAAAACATCACCTCTCACACATTCCATCCGCCATTAAATTTGATTTAAGGCGCAAACAATATTGAATCATTGCATAATCTGCGTATATGTGAAGCTTAGGCCTTTTTATTTGACTAATTATTAGTTTGGAATTACGATTTTAAAATGTGTGATTCGAAAATGTGATTTTTAAAAACATAATTAAGTGTTTGGTAAAATTATAGTTTGGCCTTTAAAATCGTAGTTTAACCTTTAAAATTCTACATTTTCAAAAAAAACACCTCTTACTTACGAAATGCAAATTTTCTGCGTTTTCAAATCTTAATTTTTTTAAATAATTTAGTTTTTGATATTTGGTTTAAAATTGTACTTATTATTTATGAAATCGCAATCTCAAACGCACCCTAATTCTTCTATAGGTAAGGCTAAAAAGAATATTTTTTATTCTATAAATATTTCAAGAAATTAACGTGAAAGTTTGAATAAACCCTTAAATAGTAAATAGAATTACTCTTCTCTAATACGTCATTACACTAAATTTTATTCATGGGATTTTGTCGATTGTGGTGTAAATTATTAAGCCGAGCCACGGAACTTGTGTATTCTTATTCTCATAAAATTTAAAACTTCAACAACTTTGAACAATTCCAAACTATTTAATATTTATTCCTCTCACTAGATCGATGACTAAAGGGTGTTAAAAATAAAAATTAATGACTAACGTGGATTCGGTCGCATATAAATACTTGTCAACAAATTATAAAAGAGTTATAAATGTAACATTACTTTTTTTCAAATTAAATCAAGATTTTTGACAAAATAAACAAGGCTCATTTCCTATTGTTTTTTAGAATGTCTTTTTTGCTTTTTGGTTGAAATATAACATAAAGGTAAAAATAGTTTTGAGTATTTTGCGTGTTGAGCTGTTTGTTAAATATTTGGCTTAGGTGCAGTCAACTACAGCATATGTTTTTTTTAGCTTTTTTTAACAATGCAGATTTAATTTACTCTCGACCTCTTTCTCACAAAAAAAAATTTAACAAAAAAAATTTTGAAATTAAATTTAAACCATTAAAAAAACGAACAAGGTATAATATAAGCCATATTCAGTTTATTAATACTTTTACTTTTTATTAAAAAGTTTTAAAAAAAAAAAAAAAAAAAACAGTTCTAAAATACATTTTCAAGCAAGCCCATTAATTCCTCACCTAATTCTCTCAACAAGCCTTTATGATATGATTTATGTTACTTGGAAAAAAAATAAAAAACCAAAAAACAAAAAAAAAAAAAGGTGAAGCTACTTTGAGTATAAGATGAGCCACAATTATGAGCATCATAATTAATACTAAAGAAGACTATATTACATGTGGTTTACTAATGATGGGCACGTTAAAGGCGAGCACCACCGCAAGCTCCCCATGCTGGTTGGAATGGAGAAGTGGAGGCTTCTTTATACCACTTGGTGGCATCCAATATATCATTATTTACAGTGGAAGCCAGTAACTATGACCAAAAAGATTGCCCAAAGCTTTCCCTTCTTAATCATTGCAATTAATTAAACTACAAAAAAACTCATTACATTTTTTTTCATACAAAGCTAAGTTTTTTTCTTTCGTCCATTCTCTTTTTGTTTTTTTTTTTAAATAATGAGAGCCAGTAACTATGACCAAAAAGATTGCCCAAACCTTCCCTTCTTAATCATTGCAATTAATTTAAACAACAAAACTCTTATTACATTTTTTTCATCCAAAGCTAAGTTTTTTTCTTTCGTCTAGACATCCCATACAGTAATCCCAAAACAACCTGCAAACAATGCAAAAAAAAATTCTAAAACTATTAGAAATAAGTCAAATGAATGGTCAACCTGGATTGGCCATCTAACAAATTAACATTTAAGAGCAGAGTCAAGAGCAAATCTGTATCATATTTTTACTGCAGCATTAAGAGGAAACCACACTAAAAAATTATGTAGTAAATAGTTGATCGAATTAAAACTGTGCATACTAACTGTGATTTTTTTTTTTTTTGTTGGGGCCGCGTAATTTGGTTATGGCGGTCTGGCTTTCAGTGAATTGCTAATCTTTGTCGTTTACACAATCAGCTAATACTGATGATCCAATATGTGGTTTAAGTGGCTTTTATTTTACGTGCAAAATATAGTGCTGTTTTTTGAATTGAAGGAAGCTCAAAGGCTCTACATTGGCTCTAATTTTTTGTTTAAATACTGAAATTTAGTTTAAAGAATAATAGATAAAAGAAAAAAAGGCTCTCAGGTTGAGTGGGTTGATTTTGGGTGGTTTTTTTGTGCATTACCTATTGTTTTTGGTTGGTTTTGGTGTTGGGCATTTTTTTTTTTCTTTTTTTCTTTTTTTTTTTTGTTTAGGTTAAGGTTTTTTCATAGTCCTTGTGGTGTCTATCTGGGGAAATTTTGGTCCCAATTATTATAGGATGGCCCTGTGCTGGCAGGCTTCATGGAGAATGCCCGTTACTAGTTTGGGGACGAATTGATTGATGACTTTAAAAGAGAATTAAAAAACTGCACAAAAATAATATAATAATACATTTGATTGATATTGGATGTTTTTTTGGCTTTAATACTGTTGTTATAGTCGTAGCCGTTTTGATAAAACCATGCAGCTGACTTGTTTAAAAAAATAACGAAATTTCTGTGATTGTTATTGATGATATTGCGTGTTGTATTGGGCACTGATGAGTATGTGGTGTTTTTTTTGTAATGTGCGAGGCTCAGTAAGCGCGGGCCTTGCTACCAAGTGGGAACTCTGAGATGGTTGGATGTGGCATGGTTTTCTTCTGTGGGCTTGGGTTTTGTTAATTTTTTGTTCGGTGACAATTGTGAAGTTTGGTGTTTGCGAGCGTTTGCTGCTTTTTTTTTCTTTTACTGTTTTTTTTGTTGTTGTTTGTTTTTTGCCACGGCGGTGAAGTCCGGTAAAATTCAGGGCACGCCCGCTTGTTGCTCGGGGTCCCAAGAGAATCATCCACCCACCAATGGTGGAACCCGGATTGGAGCTTTGTTCTCCTACGTATAAGGGAATCTCCCCGCCCACCACGGGTGGGTAGTCATTATTATTGACAATGGTTAAATCCGGATTGGAGATCTTTGTTCTCCTTCCGTACGAATCGATTGTTGGCCAATTCCCAGCGTGCCACCTGAGTTCGCCCTTGTACTCACAACCACCTTTTTTTTCCCATTTACTATGATTCAGATCATCTTTTGTGGCCGAGATGGCTAGCTCCACGAATCAATTAAAAAATATTTTAAAAATTCTTCATCAATGCACAAAGAAAGATTGAGCCTCACTCATCTTTCACATGCATTTCAGTACTTTGGAATGAAAATCATACCACGATTTGAAAAGAAGAAACAAAAAAAAAAAAAAAAAAAAAATTCACACAGGCGATTCATCAAAAAGAAAAATGAAATCCAAACCATCAAAAAGAAACAAAATGATCTAATAGATATGGACTTGCCACATGTTACAAGAAAGATAAAAAATGGTTTTTGAGAATGGTAGAAAGCATTTCTCATAAAATTATACAGAAACACTTAAAAAATCATAGGATAGATTCTGACTATAACAAAGTACACAACCTAACATCCATGTGTCTATGTGTGTGTGTGCGTGTGAGAGAGAGAGACAGAGAGCGGGAGAAAACCTTGGAGGGCTAGCTTCTGCCTCCTTGTGGGGTGAGCGCTCATAACACCTTCTTCCTTTCATGAAAATTTCTTCTACGATCACTGTAGGAACTTCGAGGTGAACGGTCTGGAGAGGAAGTACGGTACCGACGTGCAAAGGAGTATTGCCACAGTGAAGCCACGCCCTTTTCTGACGCGCTTTGGAGCGCCATCCAGAGAAGGGCTAGTTTCTTGACACAACCTGTCCATGGTTTGAGGTAGAAGGTTCAGGGGCTCTACGTGCAGGATTACCCAGCTCACTCCTCGATGCCCTTCCCTGATTTTGCTCAACAGACTTCCTACAAGGACTTCTACTAGGAATTCTTTTTGGACTTGTGCTTAATTGGACTGCTCCTTGGGCTGTGTCGATATTGACCTTGTTTTGGGAGTCGGACTTCTGCTAATTAAATATTCATAGAAAATTTGTCAGCACAATCACAGAATTGTAAAGAACCCAGTATCTACTATGTATGTGACAGTTAAGCTCAGATTAGCCTGTTATGAGAAAAAACCAGGATTTACTGGAGTCATCATCTGAATAAGAATATATATATGCTGATTATAAGCATGTTTATCAGATCTAGCTTCTTTGCCAATAGATTTGATAGGTAGCATTAAAAAAGATGCTATCGTTTACTTATGAACATTTAAAGACCTCTTTAATCGCACAACATGTCAAAATTTCCTCAGTTTCAAATTATCTCAAATCTAACAAATCATAAATAAACCTCGGTTTCAATCTAAGACAAGACAAAAAAAAAAAAAAAAAAAGAAAAATTCCTTCAGAGAACTGTTTGTTTAATGTGCATGTGGTTGTTTTATTGTCGCTTTCCTCGTAACATTTTTGGCCAATTGTCTACATACAATTCATATTTATTATGGGATGGATTGATTTAAGTATTTGAGAAAGAAAAGGCAATTCCAATCCATTCAAAGGGACCCGCTTTGAAAGTGTTGTTGAGATGAGTTGCATGAGAAAACAGTAGGTGGGAGTGGGAGAACTTGAAACCACGGCAAAATGACTGATTTTCATGAATTCGGATAAGATAGACTTAGATTCAGGGAATTGAAACAAGTCACTTTTTTATGGATAAGAATTCTCTAAAAAAAAAAAAAAAATGAAGGGGTAGATTTTCAAGTCACTTTTGCATAGAATAGCGTAAAAAATGTTATTTATTAAAAATTTGACATGTTACCAATGAAATTGAATATATTTTTATCAAGTTCTTGTGATTTATGTCTTAAAAAAGTTTTGGGCAAAAAACTGTATTTTGCATTACTGAAGAAAAAGTATCTCTTCAAAAGTAAAGAAAAAGCCTTTTAAAAATAAATTTTTTGTTAGTCGCTTCAAAAACGTGCCACATTTTTAATATAAAGCAGTTTCTAAGTCGTTTAATACAAAAAACGACTTAAATTCATATAATTTAAAAATTTACAATTTTAAATAAATTGTAATGGATCATGCTCCTTTTGGAAGATTGAAATGCTATTCCTTTACCTTCATTATTTTCTTGTGGTAAAATTTTTTTTAAAAAAAAAAACAGTGTGTTTTAGTGAGGCAAATAATACAAACCTGTCCCATTAAGTGTAATACTAGGAAGTATTGTTTAATTGTTAAAAATTCTGGAGAATTTTAATCTTACTAACAAAATTCATATTATTAATAAAAGTGTATCGAAAGGATGATCTGTATTCATCCATGCTACTTGCACTTTTGCAAAGTAAATCGGAAAATATATATATATATATATATATACATGCAAAAGTATTGCGTGCTTCAGCAATTCTCAAATTCTGTTTGGGATGAATGCAAAAATATGAATTTTTTGAAGTACAAAAATATGCAAAAATACATCAGTTTTCCTACAATTCTAGGGTTAACAAGAAGATCATGATTAAATCAATAGGACATTGACAATGGGGAGTGCATAAGTTTCGAGAAGGAACATTGTCAATTAAATAGTAATTTGGAGAGGAGTATATGGGACTTTCTAAAAAAAAAAATACAACAATTCATGACTTATAAATGACCTCGTGAATGTATGCAAGTTTTGGTCTCAAAGTATATTTTGCCATTGAACAAACAACGTTCAACTTTTTCCCAACTTTACGACATCGTTGTTTAAATAAAATGCTTTCAAACTGGACCGCCTATTTTCTTTACAGAGATGTCCTTTATCTTCTTTTACGGGGATGGAACAGCTAGATCTTTATTGCCCATTCCATGGCCAAAACTGCATAATGAAACGTAATGAATAAAGTTTGATTTTTTTACTTGTTTGGGTAGAATTTTTAAGTTTTGTAATGGAAAATGTTTAGAGATATAAATATCATTAAATTTTTAGAAAGTATAAGGATATGCCATAAATTCATATTGCCACCTGCACGCGCAAAACCTTAAAATTACGAGGGAGTTACACCTTATTTTTCCATCGCATCTCGCTAATCTATCTCTTTTACAAATTTATCATTGGAATTTGTAGGATCAAGTGATATAGAATTTATAAATTTAACGGGAGAATCACCCACATTATTTTTATGGAGGATGGCGTGAAAGATAAGGGAGAGAATGACATTTTATTCCCCCCCCCTCCCCCCCCTTTTTACTTGCGCCTAGAAACCCTTGCATTTTTTGTTGAATAAATAAAAATGGCCACAATTTAAACTTCTTTAATTACTTAAGTGAGTAGTGGTATATATATTGAAGGGAGAGAAATATTGGAAACATGGGTGAAATTTGTTTAAGTAACCCCTTATTTCGAAGAAAAAGAATATTAAGGTTTTTTTCTTTGTTCATGAGAATCAGAGAAATGATCATGATAGTATGAGTTATATATATTGCCAATTTTTAGTAGAACGTAGAATCAGATCGAATTAAAATGGGCCAATTACGCTTCCTCAATTGCATCTTGCTACGTTTACACAAACCAAACCTTGAACCAATTTTTTAAGTGCACTAACCGTGGCCAATAAGCATGAATGAAGACTCAAAGGCCTCACATGCCTATTTTTTTTTAAAAAAAAAAAAAAGATTAAAGAAAATGTCCTGTTATTTTCTTTTACAGGGAGTTGAAGGCCGGACTTTTGCCTTTCCATGGCCAAACCGCCATAATGAAATGTAGGAATAAGTGGGATTTTTTTTACTTGTTGGATTGTGAATTTTGATTTTTAAGGAAAATGTTTTTAGATATTATAATTTTTTAGGAAAAGTACAAAGATATTGCCAGCAATCATAATGTCATTGGCCGCTGGCACGAAACCTTTAAATTATGGAGAGATTTGTACACCTTATTTATCGTCCCATCTCTCAACTAATTTTTTTTTGTAAATTATCATTGAATTTGTGGGGATTATTATATATGAATTTCAAAAATTCAAATGATAGAATCACCCATTTACTATATGAAGATGGGGTGAAAGATGTAAAGCATAATGAATTTGATCATTTTTCTTAAATTATACCAAAAATTTTCCGATGTTTACAAGGAGCTGGACAAAATTAATTTTTACCCGCACCTAGAAAACCCCGGCATATTTTTGTTGATAATAAATGCCACAATTTTAACTTCTTTAATTACTCACTGGCATTGTGTTGAAGAAGGATACAAAGCGCTTTTCGACGTTTAAAAGGCTAGAAATTACAATCTATGCGCTTATAAAATGTTAACAACTATGTCTCCTTACCCTTTATTCTTTCTCAAGATAGTACTAATCCAGCACATAAGGTTAGGCTTCCTCCAGGAACATCCCCAATTTTTTTTTTTTTTTTTCCTTATCATGTTTTCCTACGCATTGGAGTTGTAGCCTAGTCCATGGTGTTACCTTAGCAACAACACATATAGTTATATATATTATGAATCCTGCCTTACAGGGGACGGGTCTACTTGTAGACCCCCCTGGGCCATGCCCTTCTTAGGCCAAAAAGAATGCAAAAAATTGTTACTCGGTATTGTTTGAGTTAAATAGAAACGAACCAAACGTTTATAACTTTGGCTCACTTGAATGAAATTGAAATGAGACCAGTGGCCCCACGACTACTTTTACATAAAAAAAAAAAAAAATTAAAAAAAAAATTTGTAAGCCTACTTAAGTTGCTAACTTGCAGGGGCCATACATGCCATTATAGACTCCTTGAAACTTGAGATTAGTAGATATTACGTTTTTATAGTTAGACTTTTTGAACTTGTAATTGCAAGCCATTATAAATGACTATTTGGAACTTGCAACCTTTCATTTAATTTGCCTAATGTTCAACCAACTATTCAGCTTACAACAATAGTCTATAAAGTAATGAAAAAACAAAAAATAAACACACTTTTAAAAAACTACGCACGCTATATAATTACACATCAATATAGTATATATTATTATATGTATTATATAGCCAAGTCAGTCTTTTGGCTCACTCTATCTTGCAACACAACAATGCAGCAACCTTTTCACTTTAACAACGCAAATCCAAATTTTTTAATCCGTTTACTTTCTTAATTTTAAATCATGGAATAAGTATTTTATAACTTCAAATCTTTTTATTATCTTCTTAAAAGTTTGTATTCTTAAATATATATTAATATTTATGTTTGGAGTTTTTTCTATGCTTGTTTAGTTTATTGTAATGAGATTTTGTTTCTTTGTTTTTATTTTTCGTCTTTGTCAGTCTTGTTTTGCTAATATCTCATTTTTAGATTTAGTTTGATGTAGAAGATTTGTTTAAGAATTATTTTTTGTATCTATCAAATAGTTTTCAACTTTTAAGAATGTTAGACTATTATTTTGATATGTTAATTAGATTGAAATTTTAATATATTAAGAAACATTTATTTGTGTCTTTTCTTTGTTTATATTTGTTACATTGAATGGATATTGATTTTATTTTGTTATGTATATTAATTTATATTTAATTTTTATTTTTTTATTCATGTTAGTTTTGGGCTACTTTGATTTTAATATATTCTTTCATTCATTATTTTGGCCCCATCTAATAAAATTCCTCAGTTCCGTCCCTGATCCCTTAGCTTCTTCATATAATTGCTTGCTTTCTGCAATTGAGCTTCCAATGCTGCAGTAACTCATCCCTCTCATACAATTCCTGTTTACTAAATCCACCAGCTAAGTAATTTGATGACAGTTGGAGGGGCGCCATACAAAGCTTGGAATGGGGGTTGCGCCAATAGATGAGTGAAAGGGTGGTGTTATACCATTACGGAGGCCAAGGCAAATATTGTTCCCATAATTTCAAATGTCGACGGCAAAACAAGCTGAGATTATGTTCAAGGCAGCGATTCACGACTTTGGTTTGTCCCACCAGAATTGTGGATGGTAGGCTGAACTCGTCTTCAACTGGGTGCGCGAAAGCTTGAAAAACTCCTTCCAAAAATTGTTCAAAAAAATTGGGGCATTTGTCACTGACCATCGCCTTTGGAATTCCATGGAGGAGAACCAGATGGGATGACAAATAATTTTTGCAATTTTCTTAGTTTGTTTTGGGATGCGTTAACGAGATGAAATGGGGTGTAACGGCCTGTTAGGAAGTAAACCACCAAAGAAAGGCCCAATTAAGGCCCGCAAACTAATGAAGGCCACAAGGGCCCGCTCCAAGATCGGGGCTCTATCTTCCATACCAATCCCTCGATCCCCTCCCTAGCCCCGGTCGGGAAGTATTATCACAGACAAAAACAGATAATCAATTCTAACTGAAAAAAAGGAATATAAAGCAAAAGTAGGCCAACATCAGCTAAAACCAGCGTCTCATAATCCCTCCTCAGCGGATGCTATTTTTAGCTTACACTCACTACCTTGTTGTTTATCTTTCCTTCCTCAGCCTTTGGGCTGCTACTTACAGAGCTTATGAAGTTTCCACTCTTCGAATAGCACCTTGTTGACTTAACCATCAGAGTGTCATTGGCTATGACTGAAGATCCCTTTGACCATTTGCTTGTCTCACATGAGTAGAAGTCACTAAAGAAACAGGCCTAGCTCCACCCGGGTCATCTTGTGTGCGTGGAGCCAGAGGTGGTTGTGGTTGCCTCTCATGAGCAGAAGTCACTGAAGAAACAGGTAAAGTCACCACTAGTCCATACGAAAAGAACAACCCAAAAAACGCACCAACAGTTCGGCACTGTAATGGCGAACGATTTGACTCACAAGAGCCCACGTGTCCTCAATCACACCCTATATTTCGAAGAAAAAGAATATTAAATATTTTTTCGTTTGTTCATGAGAAACGGAGAAATGATCATTTATATATATATATTGAAATGATCAGATTTGCTTACATCTAAGATTGATTTTTTTATTTTTATTTTATTGCCTAATTTTTAGTATATGGAATAAAATGGCCAATTACGCTTCGTGAATTGCAATCTTGTCGTTTACACAAACACCAAAACTTGACCAAATTTTTAAGTGCCTAACCGTGCCAATAAGCATGAATGAAGACTCAAAGGCTCACATGCCTAATTTTTTTAAAAAAAAAAAAGATAAAAGAAAAAAAGGCTCTCATGCATTTTTTTTTTTCTTTTTTCTTTTTTTTTTTTTTGTTTTAAGGTTATTCATAGTCCTTGTCTATGGGGATTTTGTCAAATTATAATGCCCTGCTGGCAGCTTCATGGAGATCCCGTTATGTTGGGGGAGATTGATTGATGACTTTAAAAGAGAATAAAAAACTCACAAAATAATAATAATAATAATATGATTGATACTTTAAACGGAAGATCCCGTTTTTGTCCCACACCGACTAAAACATAACAAATTCTGTGATTTATATATCATTGCACTGATGGATTGTAATGTCGAGCTCAGTAACGCGGGCTTGTAACCAAGTGGGACTCTGAGATGGTTGGATGTGCATGGTTGTCTCTGGTGGGGATTGTCGGTGACAATTGATTTGTTCACCGCCACGGCGGTGAAGTCAGGTAAAATTCAGCACGCCCCTTGTTCTCGGGGTCCACAAGAGAATCATCCACCCACCATGGGTGGAACCCGGATCTGGAGCTTTGTTTCTCCTACGTATAAAGGGAATCCCCCGCCCACCACGGGTGGGTAGTCATTATTCTTGACAATGGTTAAAATCCGGATTGGAGATCTTTGTTCTCCTTCGTACGAATCGATTGTTGCCCAATCCCAGCGTGCCACCTGAGTTCGCCCTTGTACTCACAACCACCTTTTTTTTCCCATTTCTATGATTCAGATCATCTTTTGTGCCGAGATGCTAGCTCCACGAATCAATTTAAAAAATATTTAAAAATTCTTCATCAATGCACAAAGAAAGATTGAGCCTCACTCATCTTTCACATGCATTTCAGTACTTTGGAAATGAAAATCATACCACGATTTGAAAAGAAGAAA
>FXXK01000393.1:25066-49129 GCA_900184695.1 Betula pendula
AATTTCAAGAGTATGGTTCTTAAGTTTTGTTTTAGATTTTTAAATAGATTCCTCTATCACTTTTTCATCAAAATAAATGGTTTGTTATATATTATTTGTGTCTTAATTCACATGCTAGCGTTTATATCAACACTTAATATCAATGTTATATCATTAAGCACTAATTCATCTATAAAAAAAAAAAAACAAAAGACTCAACTTTAAAAAACAAAAATAATATTCTTTGTCATCTTAATCTTCTAGATTTATAGTATTAAAGAAAGAACTATTAATTTTGACGTTGATATTGACCTTAGCGTGTCAAATGAGACACACGTAACAAATAGAAAATCGTTAATTTTAACAGTAAAATGATAAAGGGACTAATTTCAAAACTTGAGTAAAACTTAAGAATCTTATTCTTAAAATTGAAAACCTAAGGACTAAATTCAAATTAGATAAAAACTTAAGGATTAAATATGATTTTTCCCATAAATTTTTTATTTCCTAAAAAATACCATAAGTGAAAAGCGATTTAAGGCTAAAATTGTCATTCTACTCTAAAAGTTACTGTTCACAGGGGATTGGCTCTTTTTATATAGAAGAAGAAGATATATATATCATCCGTGCAATTCGGATTCGAATCCGCAAAACCTTCTTGGTCTTTCCCAATTCCACGCCACTGTCATGATAGTGTCATCTCAAGAAAAGAGATGAGTCAACTCGCGGTCCCCAGGAACGAGTCGACTCACCAGAGGCTCTACGAGTTCGCCAGAACAGCCCTCGTCAAGATCTTCGCCCATCCCTACGCCACGGTGTGCGAGTTGTACTGTGGAGGAGGATTGGACGCTGACAAGTGGGACGATGCCCAAATCGGCCACTACATGGGAATCGGTATCCAAATTGTTTTTTTTCTCTTGATTGTTTTCTCAGATTTTGGGTTTGGGTCTGTTGTTTCAGCTTTTTTCCGCAAGTGAAAAATTGATAATCCTGTAGATTTATCGTCATCTGGAATAACCCAAAAAAGAGAAGCGTGGGAGAGCCAGAGGAAGGCTTACACTGCTGAGTTCTTTGAGCTTGACCCTTGTTCGGTGAGTTTTTTTTTTTTTTTTTTTTTTTTTTTTTTCATTTTGTCTTGTTTTATATGTGAATATTTTAATGGGTTGCTAGTATGTGTTTTGATAGCTCTATTGCTATGACTTATTGGGTTGTAGTGCTGGAATACTGCATTTGGTTGTTGGAAGATATTTAATCGATCAAGGCATTTGGTAGTTGTAAGATAATTATTATCGAATATGTCCACTATATGATATACTTTAGATGATCATACAAATTCCTTTTGGGGTTACGCCTGAGTAAGAGTTATTCTTTAGTTTGCCTCTAAAATAATGGTAGCGAGTGAGATGTCTTCTGACACTTTTATTGTCCATATGCAAAGGTTCATCTTAATCGAACCTTGCTGTTGTGACAGCTTTTGCTGAATGTGGTGACTGTTGTCTTTTGCTTAAGTTAGCCTAATATAGACATTTTTTTTTATAAGTATTTGAAATTTCATTGAAAAGCGAATGCGCAACCCAGATAAACGGGAAGTATAGAAGAGAAAACACCTAGCTAGAAAGAGAAAAAAGAATAATAAAATCATGAAAACTAAGAAGATTAGGAAAAACATGAAAGATTCTTTTCTTTTTTTTAAGTTTTTTCTTAAGTGGTCTTATTAATGTTCTATGAGGTGTATGAGTCTTTGCTGCAAAAGATCAATTAATCAGACAAATTTCATACATATGAAGTTATATGTATTGTAGTTTTTTCTTCTTCTATTTAGGTGTTTCTCTTGTATACTTTCTATGTGCTAGGGTTGCGCTTGCGCTTTTATTGAGATTTTACTTACTTATAAACTAAAAATATGTATTTTAGTTGGGACTTTGGTCGTTCTATCTGAATCCAGACAGTCCCCCCCCTACCCCTCCTTACTTGACAGTGTATTGCTTTGGCAGGAAAATATAGAGATGCATTTGCAGGAGAAGACCAATCAGGCTGATGTAGTGTGCTGCTTGCAGCATTTGCAGGTTTTGTATTTATTTTCCTTGCTGTCTGGATCTCTCCCTTTCATGGTTCTGTACTTCCCTTAAGAGTATCGGATTCCAAATCTTAGAAGCATTTATACTTGCAGTTGTGCTTTGAAACTGAGGAGAGAGCAAGGAAACTTCTACAAAATGTGTCATTGTTACTGAAACCGGGGGGTTATTTTTTCGGTATTACTCCTGACTCATCTACAATATGGTATGAAATGGTGATTGTTGAAGACCTATTGTTCTTGGAGTTATTTGTTAATTTGCATTGGGATTTGATGTGTATTCTTATTTGTATGTATTCAGATAAATAGTTAGTGCTTTCAGCTCTTTATCGCAATTTGGTGGTTTGCTGAATTGTGTATGTATATTGGTAGCTTTTGTTAGTACTGAAACTAAGATAGCATCTAGTCACTGCTCGCTCTCTCTCCTTCAGTTGATTTGGTATCCTGGACTGAGGTTGATGCTTTAACCAAATTATGGAGAACTTTAAGTTGATTTTGGTTTCTATATATATAACCATAGACATGTTCTTGGCTTGCCGTTTGAATTAGAAAGATTCTGTAGTGGAATTACCAAACATTTGTAATTATGAAACATTTTTGAGTTTTTAATAAGATTGTCTTATTACTTATCAAAAAAAATTATCAAACATTTGTAATTTCATTTTATTTAACATATTAGGTATAGAGGCAATTTTCTGGTCAAGTCTGAGATTGTCAACCTTCAACTTCTTTGAATGAAAACAGAACTTTCTTTGCAGTGATTGACACTATCTCTGGCTGAGTGTTAATTCAATCCTTTAACATTGCTGTTTGAGCCAGGACTCCTCTAGCTTTGAGCTCAGGTTTCTATGATCTTTTCTTCTATTCATGAATTGCTAATTTCTGATTGTGGCAATCAATGTTGTATGAGATCTTTCTTATGAGAAAATGAGAGTTTTACTACCAATATTAACATTACCGCTATGCAGGGCAAAGTACCAGAAGAATGTTGAAGCATACCACAACAAAAGCAGCAGCATGAAGCCAAACATTGTTCCCAATTGCATTCGATCAGAGAGCTACATGATCACCTTTGAAGTCGAGGAAGAAAAGTATGCATGAATTTTAGATCTCAAGTATGTTTGCTTGTTACTTATTTTCACGTATTCCAATTAAATATAGTGTACATTTCTAGGTTCCCGTTATTCGGAAAGAAATACCAGCTGAAATTTGCCAGTGATATTTCTGCTGAAATCCATTGCCTGGTTCATTTTCCAAGTTTCATCAGGTTTGTTTCTATCTTATGATTTGTGAAAGAATTGACACTGGTTATAGGTTTTTTTGGCTTTGGTTAGTGCGATGTCATTACCACTTTCTGGTCCAATCATGTTACCAAAATTATGCTTGTCGATGTTTGAAAGCTTTCATAGCAATGCTTCTATTTTGGTTCTGTACTTTGTTCAATCCTATAAACTGCCATAAATCCTTTCGCTTCCAAAGTGAGTGAAGATTAGCCAGGATTTAAGTTTAGAACTTTGGTTGGAATAGGATGGGTGTGTTTAAAAGGGTGGGTGCTAATTACAATCCACTATGGTTCACCAACATATCATTGAGCTTCTCCCCTTTTTACTTATCAAAAAGGTTTAAAGACTTCAAGTTTACTAATTTTGTTTGGTATTCTCATATTTCTTTGGGTTGCTCGTAGTGAAATGGTTTTATTATTTGAAATGATCTCTAGCTTTGATGTTGGCTCTGAAATGTTCTAATGATCAACTTCTCTGATATGTAATTCAGGTTGGCAAGGGAAGCTGGTCTTGAGTATGTAGAGATGCAAAACTTAACTGAATTTTATGATGACAACAGGTTTGCAGATTTGTCTTTTCTTCTTGAATTCCTTGCAAATTTTTGAAAGGAACTAAAATCTTATATGTAGTGATTTTGTCATTGCCATTGTTTGATTGAGTAAATCTTATTATTCATTCTCCTTATTTGGTTGTCGCCAAAAGAGCCCAATTTACAGGCATGCTAATGAATTCCGGTCCAAACCTTGTTGATCCCAGAGGGCGACTGCTTCCTCGATCTTATGATGTGTTAGGTGATGCATTCACACTCCATTATTTACTCCGCAGCCTTCCCCTTTACCATTTATCACTTGCTACTTCCCCGTTCAGCAGTTTACTAATGGGTTCTTTTGGCGTTTCCCTTTTACAGGTCTTTATACCACTTTTATATTTCAAAAGCCAGATCCAGATGTTGCACCCCCAATAATGACCCCTTTATCGCAGGAGACTAGTTACAATCATGACGAGGCAAGTATTTCTAATATTTAGCAAAGGTTATAATAAGAGCATCATGTAAAAGGCATAATGTCATGTTCTCTTCCCATATCCAAACCCGACAATGACTTCTTTAAACCGAGTTAGAAGGAAATCTTGAGGTTATTTCAATCTGATTGTAGTGATGTACCCTCAAATTGTTTTCTCTGCTTGGCCTGATAATCTTTTTCTATTTCTCCAATAGTTCATTTATTTGCTTTACATGGCTTCTGTTGATGTTGTAGAGAGAGTGGCAGGGGACTGGCTGGAGAGATGATGAAAAGAGTGGACTTATAGAGCCACCTGTTTCCCTAGGCAAGATTAACGACCAGAAAGGTATTTTGGGACCCGGCCCTGCGGATTTACGTTTTTCAGAGGCACTTTGACCTTGTTGAAGAAAAGCAAGAGGGATGTGGATGGCAAAAGGGAAGCACCAGGATGTGGTATTGGGGAGGTCCATCTCATTAGTTTGTCAATTCTAGTTTTGATTAAATTCATTTTTATGTGTAGGTTGTATATACGAATTAAAGCTGAATGAATGTGAAATGGTGGGCCTAATTTTCCATTTTGTTTTCCATTTACGAGCTGCAAGTATTTTAAGCTTGTGGCTATTTAGTGAAATCTGGTCTATTCTCTGTCATTCCCTTAAAGGGTGCCATTTCAGTAAGGATCAAAACCCATTATCGATTCCCAATTATCTGTCTCTATACTGTTATGGTTTCCTTGATGATTTGAAGCATTTTTCAAGAATGTGGTAGAACCCAAAGGGTTGGCTCAAGTGGTGAAGGCCTTGAATTTGGTGGCATTTTATCAAGTCTAAGGTTTGAATCTTGTTAGGTGCAAACAATTATTTTGGGCTACACCCGTGGTGAAATTGATTCTTATCCGATCTGTGTAGGAGAACGCCTTGCACAGGTTCGGGGTTTACTCTTTAAGAGTGGGTTTATGAAGTGATTTTACCTTGGAGGGATTTTTCATTATTAAAAAAAAAATAGCCAGCAGTTAGCAGAAAGCTTCCAATCGTTGAGCACAATGTGTCAATTGCATAGTACTTCGGTTATATCCTTCCATAGTGAAGGTTTGGATTTCATTCTATCATGAACTTTCAAATTGTACAGCCAAAGGTCATCAAATAATTAAAGTCAAAAAAAAAAAAGAAAAAAAAAGGGAAGCAATAGGTAGTGAACCATCAGAGAAATATTTACTGTTTTGGTGGGATGGGATACAGTAAAGCAGTGAAAGGGTGGAGAGGTGTTTTTGTGGATGCCAGTTGAAAGACGTCAATAATGGTAAAAACGAAAAAGAAGGGTATGGCACGCCCAGTGGGACTCGAACCCACAATCGCCTGATTAGAAGTCAGACGCCTTATCCATTAGGCCATGGGCGCTTCTTGATGACGAGATGCTACCTGAATGATACTTATTTAATTTTATAACCGAGTGAGGAAAGAAAATAGTTTCAAATTTTCAAAATAAAGTAATGAAACACAAACTCCCACTTTCCCACATCTATTTCTTTACACCCTTAGTTGACTTTTAAAATCACAATTAGATTTGTGATGTATCTTTCTTAAATTTTAATTAGTAGTTTTAAAAGCCACCTTATGGCTATGAAAAAATAGGTGTAGAAAAGGTGGAGTGTATGTAGCCTTACTCTTTCAAATATGATCCTAAAAGTTACTGGTAGGCAACTTCGATAACATGTTGCTTAATTCATCAATCAAACCACTTGAACAAAATTAGAGTTTAATTTTTATAATTAAAAATAGGAATAAATATATTTTGGCCCCCTTAAACTAATAGAGTTATTATGTAGCCCCATGAACTGACAGGTATGCTACTTAGATACATCAAACTACCATTTTGTTATAATTAAGACCAAAATCTCTAAAATTACCCTCGTTTTGACCCGTAAAAAACTAAATTTACCCCTTATAATTATTAATTAATAAAAAAGACAAGAACTTTTTTTTTTTTAAAAAAAAAGGTGGAAATGGGGATGGTTTGCGGCCGCCCCCACCTTTGGGTTTTACGATTCTCTCTTTTTTAAAAAATAAATAAATAAGTTTTTTTAGGGTTTTGTAAGTTTATTTTATTATTTTGATTTTAAAGAAATGAGTGATATTATAGGAAGGTTGACAGAAAAGTAGTCACGTGCATGGAGGAGCTTAAATTCAATAAAATTGTAGTTTAATGTATCCAAATGTCACACGTGTCCATTCATAAATCTAAATAAAAAACAATTGCTAGTTGAGAGGGTCAAAAATATATTCATGATATTTATCCTTCAAAAATAACTTTGATATCTTTAGACAAAGATGGGGGAAAGCTCAAAACTTTAGTGGAAATAGTTTATTTGCCCAACTTTGGAAAGTGGGCTAATGATTATACTAGACGTTCTCCAGGAAATAGGTAATGTCTCCTAGTTTGAGTTTGGTTCTTGTAAAATCGCATAGTTTTTGCTCCGCAGCTCATTATCACTCTATCTTTAAACTAAATTGACTTCCCGATTTGTGTCTAAATTCAATGCATTGCCATTCCTTATTCACTGCAATTTTTTTTTGGTTTGAAAAATGTTAGGGTTACAAAATTTTCTATAAAAAATTTATTACAAAATGACTTGGTATAACATGATTACTTTGTAAGAATTTTTTTTTTGTATAAATTTTTGTATGCCTAGCATTTTTTTTTTCTTCTGTTTTTTTTGGGGGGTGGGGATTGATTAAACATGTCACATTGTCATAGAGAACTTTACATAGTTTGTAATTAGGTCTTACTGTGCAGTTATGCATAGACCTCAAAATATCGCATCATCATAGAAAAGCTATGAACAAAGAAACCAAACCATTCACAAACAAGTCAGGTTCCATTATGAAAAATTTCGTTTTAGACCTCAAATTGTTAAAACAATTCAGATTACCAAACATAACAATGATTAACAAAGTAATTAACTTTAACGTCAAACACCAGAAATATCAATACCAAAATCAAAGCAAGCATAAAAGAAACCAACACAAAGATTTGAGTAATGAGGTTTAAACTTTTTTAAGAACTATTCAAAAATGAAATCACTTTAAAAGACTTGTTTGATCTTTACTAACAAAATTTTTGTAACTCTCAAGACTCAATTTGTAACCGGACAAACAACCCATTCACCTCTTGCCGCAGTAGCTCTAAAACCTTTGGCCTTCTTCTACACTGATCACCTTCACGAACAAATCGTCTGCTTCAACTAAGAACTTTTCCGTTAGTTGAATGATGAAAATGAAGGAAAATGACTAAACTGTTTAGGGGCTCCATAGTGTTTAGAAACCTCTCCAAGAAGAATGAAAAATACTCTCTAGCTTTTGAAAGTTGAAACTTATGAAGCTTTTATAGATAGAGAGAAAAATGAAGTTTTTAGGCTAAGTTAGCCAAGTTTAAAATAGTTTGTTGCAATTTCATCCAAATAAGAATAAGTCTCGTTCGAATGAAATCTAGGGTTTCATAATTTTTCCCAAGCAGCTATCAAACAAAGTTCAAACAACACTTCAATCATGGCATTTTGAGGTCATCTTGTTTGAATGCCCTTCAAACGACTACGATCAAGTCTTTCTAGAAGTACACTTAATATTGCATTTGAACCGGATGCGATCAAAGCATTCGAAAACTTCATCTTGAACAATCTTCACATTTTCATTCGAATATGCTTACGAGTGAGACATTTTGAAACTTTGTAAAAACTTCTTGTACATTATCGTTCGAACGAGATCTTTAATTTCTCAATTACACCATTAAATTTTCACCGAATCAACTCTAGACTTGAACCTTAAAACTTATCTTGTTTTCACACTAAATTTGTCAACTCTAAAACCTAGAACATTCACAAAACAACTTATTTAGTAAACATGTCAAGCTCACACTCATCTTTAGAGCTTATTAATGAACAAGCCAGAATTTTACCACAATATATATTCACGGACAGACCAAGGAACATGGGAATCGACGATTCACCATATTATAAGGATTTTACTTTTATTAGTTTTTTAAAAAAAATTTTAATTTTTTAAAAAAACATTAATCTATCTAATGAATTCAACCAATATCATGTTAACTATAACTTAATTAACTAAATATTAGTTGGATTCGTGAAGGAGTGCAAAATTTTAATCATGATATTCATTTTACATGAGAAAATAGTAAATAAACAAATAACTCATAAAGAAGCTCAAGCCTATTCCAAAAATAACTGAATCAAACTTGAACACAATATATAATTTGATGACAAGCTCAACCTCAATTCATGCTCAAAACAAAATTAAATAAACAAATCTTAAAACTGTCAAAATATTCAACTCTATTAGCCTCGATTGCAACCTTATAGTAAACTATAAGGGGTTATCTATGCATTTAATAGTTTTGTTCTCTTTTATGCCCCAAAATAAAAAAAATAAAACACCCGCGGTTGAGATTTATGCAAGAAACGAAATATAATTCCAACTACAGGTGTCTTGATGCACAAATTTATATATAATCTTCAGAGTGGAATATTAATTCTAATCTTCAAGCTCAATGATCTTCACCAGAGACGCATCACCAACTTTCTGGGTGACAACTACACGATCATGTGATTTTATAAGACCAGAGGCCTTGCCATGATCCAAAGCAACATTTAGAATCGATTCATTTGTTGCATTTCTAAACTCAGCCTGCAAAACGAGCATGTTTCATTTCATATAATCAAGTAGTGAAGCAAAAGCCTAGGAAAGGGAAATATCAGTCATTTTACAACAGAAAAATCTGCTTCATTGATATGCTACCTATAATTGAAAGAAGTAAATATGCAATGTTATGCATTATTAAGATGAATGAAAATGTGTGCATATGAGTACATGCTCATTTCCATTTCACAAGTCCCAACATTATGCCACACAAAAATTTTAGTATATGTGAAACTTAGACTTAAGCTCAAAACCAAAAATGTTAGTCCACCTAAAGTTGTGATCACATTACCTGATAATTAATATCGAGTACATATCAAATTATATAAGTCAAAAGAAAAGAAAAACGTGAAGAATATGGACAATGATAGAATACAGGAGTTAATGAATTTTAGTTCAACAAAACAGAGACTCGTTAAATGAGTTTCATACGAGCACTAGCAGCAACTTCGATTTTCCTTAAATGTAAAAAATCAAACTATTTTTTGATTCCCTATTCAAATAAACTTCACAATAGCTTTTCTTATTTTTTTCCTATACCAAATAAATATTTTTTAAATTAAATTAAATAATATGGGAACGAGATGAGAAAGAAACCATTTAAATATTATTTTAAACAAATGCTAGAGGAAAGATAAAATTTTTTATATTAAAATAATGTTGGAGCATTCACAATGAGCTATTTAAATTTGGTTTTTCTCTAATTTTTTAACAAAAAAAAAAAAAAAAAAAAAAAAAAACCTAATCATTTAAGAAACTCTCCATCAAATGTTAAATTTAGCATTTGTAAAAAACTCTTTAAATCTAAAGAGCCAAAAAGTATATATTAAAATTTTTTTAATGTTCTTTCTCTTTCATAC
Organism: Betula pendula; assembly: GCA_900184695.1. NCBI lineage: Eukaryota > Viridiplantae > Streptophyta > Magnoliopsida > Fagales > Betulaceae > Betula > Betula pendula. The sequence goes on from FXXK01000393.1 coordinate 34,973, forward strand.
TTTTTTCTTCTTTCATCTCAACCAAAGTAAATTTTTAATGCAAAGAGTCCAAAAGTTAGTTTCATCAATAAAATAGAATATTTAGTTAAAGTAGATTTAGTTAAAGTAGAGAAATATTTAGAGAATTTGATATTTAGTGATTTGAAAAAGTGGCTAGCCAAATCAACTAAAATAGATTTCTAAAGTTAAATTTAAATAAATTTTAAAGAGTTCATTGTGAATGCTCTTAAGAGAACCACTTTTGCTTTCCTAAATTTAGGGTACAACTCTTAGTTTTTTTTGTGTTTTCTTAGTTTAGGAAACAATAAGAAAATCTGTTTCAAGGGGTTTTTTATGAGTTTTTCCTACATTAATGAAAGATAATGAGTTTTAGGAAAGTTGCTGCTAGCACTCTAAAGTGGCTTCATCATATCAGTGAAATTCCATTTGCAAAACATCTTTTATTTTAGAGAGAGAGAGAGAGAAAGAGCGGGAGAGGAAAAGCCAGATCCAATCTTGGCGTAAGAGGTCTCTCAAGTAACAAATTTAGTTCTTACCGGATGTCGAGGATCTGCAAGCAAAGGAAAAAGGCCTCTAACAATTAGTGATTGCCTCGCCTGCCACAAAATCATGAAAAATAACAGATATCAATGATTAGAGTCAGTTTCAGTCAAATGATGCATGCTTAAGGCAAGAACAACTATAGACAGAATGAAATAATATCATATCAGAACATAGAGGACACCAAAGAAAAAGAACATATTTCTTTGATAAAACATAAGTTCCAGGACAGTTATGGGTAATGAATATTCATGCATGCAATTCAAAAAATTCAAACAGCTCATGCACAATAGAATATGTCACAAATTGCTCTTCAGATATCACTTATGAATCCTGTCAAACGCTAACACTACCCGGCAAGAAAGACCGAAAAAAAAGAAAAGAAATTAGTATCCAAAATAACACTTTACTGTGGGCCAAATTACTAAAAACAATTTGCACATGCTAAACAGAATACAAGGAAATCTTGCAACCAGCAGATCATCTTACGGGCAATTCCCACAGATGCAAATGATCTGCAGGAATCCCTTGAAGACCAAAAGCAATAACCCAGTTACTTATTTGCTTCTCACTTCCAGTGAAACAACACAGAACACAAGATGGGTCCTCCTTGGTGGGGTTACTTATTGGAATAGCAATATGACACAAAACTCACCACAATTGTATGGGGCTACTGAAGCAGAAAAATGTTCTTGCCCCCCCTGCCCCCAAAATGGATGGAGAGAATTGAAACAGCAGGCGAGGATTTATGAAAAAAATAAATTTAGTTGTTGAACAAAAGTGTAGAGCCTGATCTCCCCATATAATAATCATTACATCTTTTGGCATGAACATAAGACATGAAAAGTCAGTCATCACTAGCAACTACGAGTTACTGCTCGTTTCTCCAATTCTATAAAATCAAGTTCAACCTCATTCACAACACAGCAGTATACTAATAAAAAACAATGAAAATTTTTAATAAGAATAATGTAGTGATCAAGACAAAATTAAATTTTCCATTGTCTATTACAGAATAACTTCCCAACAAGTCAGGAACATTACTATGCCTGTAAAGAATAAAATGGAGGGTGACCTTCAGGGATCAAGACTCAGCATGCATGTATAACTTAGCAATAAAAGGGGGAAAAAAAGAGCATTACAATGGCTTATTCTAGTATCCACAAAAAACATGGAAAAATAAAGTTGCTGAAACAGAATCCCTAAATAGAGCAAAGTCAATAATATACCTCAAAAGAACCAGTAAAAGTCCAGCGGAGTTGATTTGTTTTAAGCTGGGGGATTACAACAGATATGACAGGCATTGTCGGCCTGTACTTTGCAATTAACCTGCATTAAAAGAAAACAATATAAAAGGTTCAATTACTATGCATGCAAGAGTATGGAAGTTGCAACAAAATTATATATAACATTGTCATTCGTCAAAACCCAACCTCTATAAGAAAGAGCGCAAATAAGTATATATCAAACTTAATGTCCAAAGGTACAGAGCAAATGCATTTTTTTCTTTTTCTATATTTATTTTCCTTTTTTTTTTACAAGTAAAATAACTTTAGTAGACAAAGGAGAAAGCTCCAATACACATGTAGTAAAACTACTCTTAAAGAATTACAATAAAATTTCATAAAATCTAATAAATTAAGTGAAGTAATAGGATGGACACTACCTACAAAGCCATCCAACCATACAACAATCTAAAAAATAAAGACTTGATAACATGCCGTGCATGTTCTACGCAGTCAAAAATCCTGTTATTCCTGTGTCTCCAAACTGTCCAATTACACACAAACAACATTCCAAACTTTTATACTTCTATTGCAGACCAAATTTTCCTCATCAAGCACCCTGGGGTGTGGATGAACCGTCCAAAGGTACCACCTTCTAGTTTGGAGGCCTTGGCTCAAGTCCCCACAGCAAAAAGAACTCGCGACATACCTGATGCCTGAGGGTGAGGGGCCACTCCAGGTATCCAACCTTTATTTGTGCATTAACACGGTACCTCATCTAATTTGTGGGCCGTGTGTACAAGGTTTGCCTCAATATGTAAGCAGTCAAATCACATTATTTGGCTCAATAAAGGACCTTGGGGTAATTTGCATTTTTTTTCATGGTATTGAAGCTACTCAGTCGTCCTCTGCACTTATTCTTACTCAGACTATGTATGTGCTCTCTATTCTTTGTGGGATGAATATGCTTGATTGTAAGCCTTATTCAGTACCAGTTGCCCTGGTTCTACACTTGATGGTCAACAATTGGATGATCCCCCTCACTTCTTGGTGTGCTTTGGCATCCCACTTTCACATCTAAACTGTCACAACCCAGAAAAAGTACTAGTTACATCTGCGTTGCTATCCCAAAAAGATTGGTCGCAATTACAATTAGAGCTCCCTAGAGTTATTTATAAAACTCAGTCTCACCTAATAAGAAAGTGAAACTTGGCATCTATGTAATACCCCGCCCAATGTGAGACTTAATTTCAAAAGTGTCACAATCTCCCTCACTCAAATCCTTGGCATCCTTGTCGGTGCCCACATCATGTTGCAGTGTCCTAGCACTAAGGATGTTACTTGATTGACTTTGATATCATTCGTCATGATTTAGGGAAAACGTTAGCCACATCTGTACTATTTACCCAAAAGGACTAGTCAAAATTATAATTGAAGCTCCTAAAAAACACTTATAAAGTCTAATTTCATTTAGTAAGGAATCAATTTGGGACTTAGCACCCATGCAACACCTTTCAATCCACCCGCCTAATGTAATACTAATAATTTTTTTTTTTTTTATAAGTAATCGAATTATCATTAAAAGCAAAAAGTGCTCAAGTACACAGAAATATACAAGAGAAAACAACTAGGTAGGAGAAGAGAAAATAACAGGAAAATTATAAAAACTAAGCTCCCAAGGCGCTACAAACACATCTGTCCAAGTAAAGAGAGTAAAAAAGGAAAAAGACTCAAGCTCCACAAACGATCTCTCACGGTTCTCACGGTTCTCAAAACTTCTATCATTTTTTTCTCTCTAAAGACACCATAAAAAACAAGAAGGCACCATCTTCCAGACAGCAACACTCCGAGATCTTCCACCAATCCACCAACAAGTGAACAAGTTAGTTACACTACTAGGCATAACCTAAGACAACCCAAAACGATGAAAAAAGGCATTCCATAAGGCACAAGTGACCTTACAATGGATGACTAATTTTTTTAGGGCGTCACACAAATATTTTATATGTTGTCCAACAAGCTTTCCAATTTATGCAGTCTCCTCTTAATATTCATTTATGTACTGACAAACGTATTTTATGCTACCTTAAGGGTACCTAGAGAAGCACAAGTCTTTCTCTTATCATTCGCTTTTTTCTTGGATAACTGATTATTTAACTCCCTTAGTGATTCGCTATAATAATTTCCTTATACATTTTTCTTTTTCTACTTAAGCGGTCTTCTTGTATACTTCCTGTGTACCAGAGCTGCGCTTTACACTTTTAATAAAATTCTCACTTATAAAAATTAATGCTACCTTAAGGGTACCTGAAAACATGGTTTATGTTTTTGGACTATGCCTTTCAATTCTATCACTTGTAATGTGGATGCTAACTAGGCTGGTTATCCCAATACATCAATCTACAATGTGTGATTGCAGTTTTAATGGTACTACTTCTACATCTTGGTCTATGAAGAAACAAATTGCTGTCTCACAATCAAGTACTAAAGTTGAATATAAGGCTCTCTGCATCACTACCTCTGATCTTTGTGGGTATCCTATTTGTTGTGTTATATTGGTTATCCTGTTTCTACCCACTTACTGCTTACAACAAGGTTGCTAGACAATTAACACCTAATCCAGTCTTTCATGCTAGAACCAAGCATATTGGTGTATCTTATCATTTTCTCCATGATTTGGAGTTTCCTGGCCTTGGCCTTGTTCATGTTGCCTTCGTGTTTTCTTCACACCAGCTAGATGATATTTTCACAAAGGGACTTCTATCACTTTCTTCACTTCTTGATCCACGCTGTTGTTTTGACGGGGAGTAATAGAGTAGGCTTGACCATTAGAGTTATCATGTACTTGTACTTATGTGCTAACATCCTGCATGGTATTTTACACACAAGTACAACAGTCCAACCCTATTTTGAGTGGTGCAGTCGTCAGACACATTCAATCATTTCAATTTATCTCCATATGTATTTGCATTTGAAAGAACACTTATAATTGGCAATAAAAACATGGAAAGGAAGGGGGTGAGGGGGCAGGGAGAGTAAGAGAGAGAAGGACCTTGCAGCTCTTCCAGATGAAGTGAAGCAAATGATTACAGAGGCCTTCACCTTGATGGCCGCACGTACCTAAAATTTAAGGGGAAAAAAATTATGGGTATATTTGTAATGATTTAGAAAAGTGTTTTTTGTGTTTGATTTGAAAAAAATTTTGATGATATAAACTTGAGAAGTGTTTTTGGTGGAGTCTAACATTTGAGAAAATGCTTTCTATGGGGTCCATTTAAGAAAATTGTTTGGTAAAATTTTTGGAAAGTGTTTTGTGTTTTCAAAACACAAATAGGTATGGAGCCGGCTTCTCACTTATAAAAATAACAAATTAAAGAAATGGGTGGCTGAGCGACCACCCTTAATGGAGGAGAGGGGTGGCCGCGCAGCCACCTCTCTCCTCTATTGGGGGTGCCGTGGGGCCATCTCTCGTCTCTCTTAATCTTTTTACAATTAATAAGTCAACCCCCTACACCTAAAAACTGATTTTTCTCAAAATATTCTTATAAGATGGTGTGAAAAGTTTTCTAAAAAAAAAGTTTTCCAAAAAGTGTGCTGTATTTTGTTTTTTTTTAAGTGTTTTGAGCAGAAAATTGTTTGTCAAATACTTTGACAAAAGTGAGTTTTTTGTTTTCAAAAGAAAAAAAATAAAAAAAAAAACTTCTTGAAACCGATCATAGCCTATATTTTCAGCAGAGACTCATCTTTTATTAATAAAAATAAAGAAAAAAACTCTTGTTGGCCAGTAATCTACACTATGGTAACAAGAAGCAGGATAGATTTAACACAGAAACATCACAAGAAAGTACCGCAGAGGAAGCAATAGATTCCAAGTGGGTCATTGGTTCTCCAACATATTTGACAGTCTTCTTGAAATATAGATCTTGATTGAAAACCTTCTCTGCCTGGAGACAGCATTTTAATTAAATAAACTCAATCCAAAGTGGACCAAAACAAGCGGTAATTGCAGAAGCAAGAATTTCTAGGAGATTTTTCCAAATCAAAAAAACTTGTGATGATCCAGACCATGGTGTGTGCATCATAATAAGACCAAAGAAGGTTTCATTTTCTTCGAACTTTGAAACTTCTCTCTCACTGTCATATACAAGACCTGTGCATAGTATCACTAGCCAAGGGCAACACGTGACAGAAATAATTTTAGAGAAGAGGGGGAGAGAGAGAGGAAGAAGGGGAAAAAAGACCGAACAGTCCTGCAAACTTAAGGTGGAAAGAGAGAAAGGATACTTTTTTCCATATCACTAACACAGGTAGATTATACATATATAATACAGGAAAGTCTCTAATAATAGGCTTCTTTCTTTATAAGTTAAAAAAAATGTAACTTTCCTACAAAACATGCTGCAACTAAGCTGGCTATTTAATTTTATAACAACAAAGTAAAAAGTTATAACAGGTGTAACCATTGTTAGAGAAACAGACTGGATTTGAAGTTTTCTGCATAAAGGTTTTGAACAGACAGAGCCAAGGGTAGTCACCAACATGACAACCCATGTAAGACATTTTTACTAGGTGGACTTGTAACTCTTAGGATTAGACACCTGCATGAAGAAGCCCCATTTGACAAAAAAAAACTAAAAATAAAGAAATAAAAACAGAAATAGAAGATTCTTATTAAAACTTTTCTCATATTGTGACTTGTAAGGAGCCACCGACGGCAAACAAGATTAAAAAGAAGCTGATTAGGCTACAGAGTGCAGATTTGGAATTGAACTACCCCTGATGCCTGTACAATGTCATGAGTGAATACATGCCTTACAATTATAGACATGCTTCAGCTTAATACCTTTCTCCTTCCAACAATAACAAAGAAGATATATATATATATATATAGAGAGAGAGAGAGAGAGAGATTAATATTGAAGAGTGTTACTTCAACTCTAGTAAATGAAGTTACCCAATCAAAATAGGGTCGCAAGGCATTAATTTACCGAACAAAGAGGGAAAAAAAAAAAAAAAGAGATAAGAGGAAAGAGGACAGAAAGGGAATGGTAGGGGGTTAAGAAATAGACTATTAAAAAACAATGGCAAGACTTACCTCTGCACATATCTTGCCAACAATGGAAATGGTCTCAACTGGGTACAATCCCCGAAGGGTCTCTGCACCTAGAAGAATTGCATCACTCCCTAACAAAAAAAGAGGCCAAAAACTATTAAGATTCCAGACTGGTTAACATTCATACCTGCAGTGTCAGTGGTGCTCAAGAAAATGCAATAGGTGCAAAAAAAAATGATAGATAGGGCTGTAAGCGAGCAGAGCTACTCGCAAACATGCTTGGGCTCAGCTCGAATTAACTCAACTCAGGATCGGTTCGTTTATTAAACGAACAGAGCTTAAACAAAAAAAGCAGGCTGGTATAAATTTAGGCTTGGTTCGACTCGTATAGACTCGTATAAGCTCGTATAACTTTACTTTTATTATTTTTAACTTTGTAATAAGAACATGTTAAGTAGTTAAAAAAATAAAAATAAATGTTCTTCATAATGTAATAGCTATAAGTTAAATTATTATAATTGTGAGTTTGTATATTGATATATGTGCATTTGTTTGTATATGAATGAGTTTATGTGTATGTATATATATGTGTATGTGTGTGTATATGAATGTATAGTAAATAAACATATAAAATTGAGACTAGATTATTTAATATTTGAGTTAATTTATCTAATTACTCAAACAATAAATTTTAACCATAATTAAATAACTAATAATTAGTATTAATTTTTTTAAAAAAAAGTACTAAATAATCACGATATTTGCTTTATATATGGAATAACTAAATTAATTGAGTAGCTCGTGAACAAACTCGAGCTAGTTCGAAAAATAAATGAACAGAGCTTGAACAGATTATCTCGTTCGGTGAAAAACTCGAGGTTGACTCGTGTTTGAAATAAAATTAAACGAATAGAGATTGAACATTTAATACTCGGCTCGGCTCTGTTATAATGATAGAGCAATATAGTCTTTCATATCAACAGATGGAATAGACATCCATAACAACAGTAAATACAGTGGCTATCCGCCAAAAGTAATAATAGAATAATTCTAAGTCTGAATTCTGAAAGTTACCATCCAATACTGCATTGGCAACATCTGTTGCCTCAGCACGAGTAGGTCTCAGGTTGTCAGTCATGCTGTCCACAACACGAGTAACCACAGCAGGCTTACCAGCCATGTTGCACTTGTAAACAGCAGCCTTTTGAAATAAAAACACCTGTAAAATCCATAGAAGATTACCGGCAAGTCATAACAGGTCCACCAATGGTACACAAACATACACCTACCGGTAAAAAGAGCCTCACAATAATTCCTGTTCTTATTAATAAAAATATCTTCCTTAATTCGGTTGGCATTAGATAAAAATCAACCTTTTGATGTCAGTTCCTTCAATATCCAAGTCCAACTCAAAATGGAATGTAGTATATGCATGTTAACTAGCACATTGATGCATGCAGCCATGCAGTGTTGATGTGATAATGAAACACTCAGCCCATGGTAATCAGCTTATACAAGTGTGGAATTCTTCATGAAGTGACAAGCAGATACACAGATCAGTGTTATGCGTATGCTATAACTGAAAATGATGGACTAGGGTATTGAAAGGGTAGCTCTAAGACCTCAACATTCTCAAAATCCTAAAAACGATTCCTCCTCTCTTAGTCTGCAGTATAAATCTGGACTTCCTAAAATGCCACCAGTTTATGTATCTGACATCCCCCTATATAAATAATAAGTAAAGAAAACAACTTAATCAGCGTAGTAGTTGGATTATCAGGCCCCTTCTTTTCCCTGTGACGATAAGTGTAAGGTCATATCTTATGCCATCACTTTTTTTTTAATAGGTAATTACAACTCACACACCCATTCAGGATCAAACCCATAACCTTACCTTCCATCCATTTTTTCCAGGGGGATAAGATGCTACTTGGTCTAAAGACCATTGACTAGCAACATAATATTTATTCCATGTTCAGGTTTCAAAGCTACCTTCTCTGGTGGGAGATCTAGCCCCAAATTTCCACGAGAGACAATGATACCATCTGCTTCCCTTAAGATCTCATCAAAATGAATTAATCCCTGCAAGAATACATGAGAAGGAAGAAAATGCATACTCAAAATCATATTCAAGCACAACACCATTTATGTATAGTTCCTATCCTACTACCATTCTTTTCCACCACTACATTGCCCAGACGCCGATGGTGGGTCCCACAACAATGTGGCAGCATGCCTACCATTTGTGTCTACATTGTAAATGAAGTGATAAGCAGATGGTTGCAGGAATAAAATTATTGTTTATGCACCTCACCTCTATGTTTTCGATCTTTGCAAAAATTTGAGTTTGGCGGAGGTCACCTAATTTAGAAAGAAACTCACGGGCCTACACAATGGCAAGAACAGTCACAGTTGAATGTGAGAAGGAATTAAAAAGAACAATAATTTATTGCAGTAAACTATAGAGCCGAAAAAAGATATAAATTTGAATCTATAAGCTTGCCCATCATGGAGTCAGGGACTAATAAGAAACAACGAGGATCAAGTTGGAAGCTAATATAAAAGAACAAGGATGACTAAAATATAACTGAAATAAGAAAAATAAGCTAAACAAGATTTCCCAAGAGGAACAGTCCTTACATGGCGAATATCTTCTGCATGCCGAGTATATGACAATGAGAGGAAGTCTATATTGTTTTGAGCACCCCATGTGCTTATAACCTGATAATAATCAACAAACTGTCATGAAAGAATTTAATATGAAAACTAAGAACATATAAAATATCATTTTCATGACATAAATAACTCAACGTGACCAACTCTGATTAGTTGACAAGGACCCATAGAAATGACCCAATTTTATTGGGCTTAAGCCTGAGCTGAGTTGAGTTGAGTCAGAAAGTGTAAAATCTCCTAGAGTGGAAATTGCACCAATTTTATTCATATGGTTGGTCCTGAAAACAATTTTACAGACCATAAAGTAGGGCCCAGTGTCACTATCAAAGGAATTAGGAGGAACATATGCATGACGTAACAAAATTTTAAAGGTTTTTATGGCTGCCAGAAGGAATGACAATCAAGCAATGTAACCCAAGAGTTCATATCTGTTAAAACATCCAATCTAAAAGCTTAAATTAGTAGGTGGAGAGGCTCAGCTCAACAAGCACTAGGCTCAAACCCAACCAGTGTTGAATCACTCTATAAAAATGTCTGAACATTCGATTTTAACTCTATGTTCCCCTTGGAAATATATCAGGCAATATACGACCCTACCTTTCCAACATTAATGGGTGATACGAATTAGGTAAACACATAACAGTCATAGCTGATTTTTTTTGCGCAGTGTCAGGAGCAAAGAGAACAACTTACCTCCTTATCTTTATCAGTGAGTGTAGGTAGATCGATACGGATTTGGGAGACATGCAAAGTATACAATGTCTCAGACAAAGTAGCAGAATTCTTTATCAAACAGACCACATCATCACCGTTCACCTCAGTGACCTGCATTGTGAAAGCAAAACTTCACATATTACTGGTAACCATATAACACTAAATATGTGAATTTTCTTGAAATTTCAGCAGCCATTTTTTTCAGAGCAAAGTTCACTCGTGTGACTTGTACAAAAGACAAGCAAACTTGAGAATGGCAACCAAGTACCAATCTAGTTACTTGTCTCATTTCTAAAACATAATCAAGACAGATAATGTCTGACTATGCCAGTAGGTAATTTGATATGCCAAATTTTATAAGTTAAATATCATATCCAATATGCTTGAACCTGATAACTGAACTCATTTTTCCAGTGTTGCCTTACCTCCAGCCACACAGAAGTAGTTTCACTTCCTGTAAACAGGTATTGACCAATAAATATAGTGTCCCCCTTCTTCACTGCCTGCAAAGACCAAATCAGTATTACAAACATCTAGCTGCAAAAATCCATGTAGTCGAATAAATAAATAACTAGAATATCATTCTACATATCTTCATCATAAATGCAGGAGTAAACAAGATTGAACAGGAAATAACAGTATGTGGAAAAGAAAACTCTTCGAAAGAAATACAGTCCCCTGAAGAGGAATTCCGGCCTCACAGCAACATAGGATGTAGGAGAGTGGGGAAAAAAAAAAAAAAAGAAAGAGAGAAGAAGAAAGGTGCTCTAACCGTGTAGACAAGCAAAAACATCTGATATAGCTCAAAAACCCTGAAGAATGACATGAGCAGCAAACGTTCCAAAACAAAACTTTTTGTCAATTTAAAGATTTTGTCATTAAATGCTTGAGATTGACTATTTTTACTTCAAATTTCTGCTAATAATGCTACTCAGAAGACAAGTCTTCACAAAGTGAAGGCATTGTGTAAGTAATTTAAGGCAATTTGAGAGTCCAAGACATTCCATGATTCCTTTCAAAACCTTGATACATGATAATGAAGACCTACAGCGACTGATGGCCAGAAATCATGTACAGTCCTAATCAAGTGTGACAAACATAAATAACATTAAGTAAACCACAACTGGAATTGTGAAGAAGTGCAGAATAAAAATGAATATTTACTCCCATCATATGCCAATTTCTATTGGACAAATACATAGGGTTTTTTTCGGTTCACAATTTTAAAAAGTGTGATTTAAAAATGGTGATTTTAAAATGTGCAATTTTAAAAGATAATTTTTAAAAATATAGTTAAGCGTTTGACAAAATCGCAGTTTAGCCTTTACAATCACAATTTAACCTATAAAATTGTACGTTTTCAAAAAAGTACCTCATTGCCTGCTATTTGAAAACGTAGATTTTCTACATTCACTAATAATATAGTTTTCTTCTTTTTGTTCGGTAAAAAGCATCTGGACATTCTTTGGTTTATACAAATGCATTTACTTACCAAAATAAATAAGCATCTGAACAAGTACCTAACAGTAAGTATGCCACTGATATCCAACTAAAACTCAAACGCCAGTAGCTAACTCCATAGACTGTTAAGGAAACCAAAAATCCAGTCAAGTGAGGATATGCTGGCCAGTTTTTTGGTATAGAGTTGGGTAGATTTAAAAGAGTTACTTCATAATCTTTCTAAAAGAAACATATAGATGCAGCAGAATTTTATGAATAGAAAGATGGTTTCCAGAAGGGAAAACAGCTGGTAATGTGTGAACCAAAATGTCTTACAGAAATAGCCCAACCATTGTCAAAGTGATAAGTTTTTAAAAAGCCAAAAACTAATATAGATAATGAAAAAAGAAAAATGCTGACCTTTGATAACCCACTAAAGTTTATGGGTAATAGATTTGAAGTAGCTTCTTTTTCTTGATCAGGTGTCAGGACAACCAATGTATCTGCTTGAAGAGAAATGGGGCGCTCAGTTTTATTGACAACTTGCAACTCTGGACCCACAGTATCTAGCATTACCTGAAATAGAAGAATAAAAAATTAAGTTAACATTATCCCATGTTGCAAAGCATATAATTCAAAAAGTAAATTAGAGTAGCAAATCATTTCAGAGAAATCTAATTATCGGCTAGATTTGACCTCAAACAGTTAAATTTGCATCAGTGAAAATACCAATGTCGATACAGAACATGAAAGTATTGTGAATACAATAATGTCAGCCTTACCGCACAGAGCTTCTTGGTACCCTTAACTGCTGCCTTTAAGTTTTCCATTGTCTCTTGGTGAAATTCAGTATCGCCCCATGAAAAATCAAACCTTGCCACTAACATTACGTGAAAAAAAAACTGAGAAAAAATGTTAAATTTAACCCTTAAAACAAGTCTAGCTGACAGTATTTAAAAAAAAAAATCGAAAAATCGATATTAATTTCACAGTTGATTCTAGGCTCCTGAAAAATGTATTGATGCAATCCAAAGTAGAGTTTATTGAATGTGTTCCTCAATAACTGGGACCAAGTAAATTCAGACCTCCAGTAAACTGAGTCTAAACTGCTGAGTTTAGTTATACTGGTTATGTCATATCTCCAGAACCCGCAAAAACAATGATATATAAGACTCAAAAATAATGTTTATATCATTTCTCGCAACTAGCAGACATGGATTAAGCGAAATAAAAGGGACAAGAAACTATAACAATCAATTTTCAGACAAGGCAACAGATGGGGCAATACCCGTCATTCCTGCGTTCAGGCAACCGGAAATTATCTCAACTGATCGTGATTTTGGACCGAGTGTTCCGACAATCCTTGTCATTGCTGGAAAGAAAGTCTGCAAACAGTACACCAGAAACAATGAAAATAAAACATTCAAACTCTTATTTGAATCACAACCAAATCTCACCAGAAACGAAAAACAAAAAACAAAAAACCAAAAACAAAAAAAAAATATATATCTGCAAAAACATTTCTGTTTGGTTTCCATATGGGATATAAAAAAGAAAAATCAAGCTCATCATATGCTGTGAAAACGAAGTCACTGTTTCCGAATAGTGAAAACATTAAGAACAACTGGGTATCAGTATTTCATTAAAACATAAAAGAAATGATCAATACTGAAATAAATCACTATTTTCCTAACATTCTAAGTAAACAACGATATAAAATCCAGAAAATAGTAGAAACTTCTTCTCTATTTCTTTTCATTTCTGTGAACATTTATTTTAAAAAAAGAAAAAAAACACTAATTACTGGCATTATCACTACTACTAGTAAGTACTCACAGGCTTTGAGGGCTCGAGGATCGAGGCCATCCTTATGGGTTCCTCAAGAAGCAAGTGATTCGAAAGCATTTTCTTGGTGATCAGGGGACGAAACCAAAGAACGAAAAAAAACAGAGAATGGGTGAAAGTCTTCGATGAATTCAGCTTATTTTCTGTATGTGATGGACCTTTTTTCTCGTCCAAGGTGCTGAGCTTTATAGCAAGCGAGTACGATCACCGTCTTGGACCCGAAGACTATGAACAGGGAAGATTCGCTGTGACCCTCTAACGTGCAAATTAACACCCTGTTTTGGTGCGTCCATGTGGCTGGATTCCATGGTATGGACGGTTCAGATTCACTCACTTCTTATGTTGAGTTTTGTTTTTTTTGTTCTCTTTTTTGGTTAGTACGTGGATTTCAAGCACAAGGGTTTGTCGGTCTGTGGTTTTGATGTCCTGTCACCGCGGCAAGTCGGCGAGCAAATCGGTTTGATTGATGAGAAATTGGCGGATTCGGATTCACGGCAAATTGCCTTGGTAGGACTTTCAGCCATCTAGGCCGTTAGACGTATCGAACGGCTTAGAACACGCCGCCTACTAAAAAGTAGGTGGTGTGCTACCAAAGTAAGATCAAAATATATAGGCTAATGCTAAGATTTTAATTTTTTTACCAACTCTATTTAAATTTGTATA
>FXXK01000393.1:55816-132294 GCA_900184695.1 Betula pendula
CTATTCAATTTGCTAACAAATTTCCAGATGAAATCCTTGATAAAACCCAACTCCAGCAATTCTTAGGATCTCTCAATTATGTTGCTAATTTCTATCAAAATCTACGTAAAAAATGTAAGCCCCTTTTTGATAGGCTTTAAATGAATCCTCCACCTTGGACCCCTGCTCATACAGCAATTGTCCAAGAAATCAAAAAATTCGTCCAGACACTCCCTTGTCTCGGAATTCTTGCCAACAATTCTTTCAAAATTGTTGAAACTGACGCCTCGGAAATTGGTTTCGGCGGCATTCTCAAACAAAGAGTTCATTCTACTCAACCTGAACAAATTGTTCGTTTTCATTCAGGTATATGGACTCCTTCACAACAGAATTATAGTACTATCAAAAAAGAAATTTTGAGTATAGTGCTATGTATCACAAAATTTCAAGATGATTTACTTAACCAAAATTTTTTTGTTCGACTTGATTGTAAATCTGCAAAACATGTTTTAGAAAAGGATGTTCAAAACATTGCATCTAAACAAATTTTTGCACGATGGCAAGCTCTCTTAAGCATATTTGATTTTGACATTGAATTTCTTCCAAGTAATCAAAATTCAATTCCTGATTTTTTAACCCGTGAATTTCTGCAGGGAAGAAATGATAAGCAAAAAACAGCTGCAATTGCAGCTTGAACACCAACAAAAGTTGGATAAAAGACTCCAACGTATGGGAAAATCCCCTATGCCTTTGGATGTCAAATCTTCCCAACAAATCATTGATCCGTTCGGGCCACCGCCCAAGCTGGTTACTCAAAGCTAGTTAACGGCCTCTTCCCAGCCTTCTTCAGCGCTGGAAGTAGCAAACAAATTTACCATCCTCGGACCGGTACCCAAACCATCTTATCAAACTATTCTTGAAACAGTTTTTGATCCATTTGCCTCTTCTCCTTCTCCGAAGCAGGCTTTTCAATACCATGGTAAATCTTCCCCTTACCATAATAAACCTCCGCTGAATTTGTTCATCATTGAACCAAATTCCAGTCATTTCAAATCACCTAGTCATTTAGCTAGGTATTATTTCCCTCCTGGTTGGCATTTTCCTGCCTACCATCCTTCAAAGAACTTGAGGTATTTTACCGATATCCTCTTCCATTCAAAGTCGATAAAGATCAAACCAATCTTTAAAGACCCAAATACTAAAAAATAATTACTTTATCATCATCTATATATGATAAGGTTTATTTCTGAATCTGCGTGGGGATTGCCCCCTCACCAAACCAAACCTCTCAAAGATCATGATATACCTTATTCTTATCATGATTACATCGACGCTTGGTACAAGGTTTTCCTTTACCAGTTCGAAAATTTTATTCACAGTTGGTTTGTGCAGTTTGACAGGGAATTCAAAGGACCATTTCCAGCATGGCTCCTCCGTTGGTGGCAAGTTCATGGCCCATGTCATGATATCATGCCTATTGCAGTTAAAGATGCAGTCCGATATTTTTCGACTGTATATTGAAGAAGGACACCAGTCCCTTTTTCCAAGTTCACTCCACTTCTTTGCTTTCTATGGAGTTCCATGGATTCTTAAGTGGCAATATATTTTTACTAACAATTGCGTTGCCAGGCAATTTTCAGTCAAATGGTGGGATAAATATAATTTCACCATAATTCAAGAACAACTCTATTCAGAATTTTCTACTGACAAGCTATCCCAAGCTTCCCCAGAAGCTCAAACTCAGCCGGAGCTCCTCTCCTCCCGCTCCCTCCCAGCCTCCAAAGCCCACAAAGCTCCCAAGATCCTAATCCACAAGTTTCACCTCTTTCCCCAAAGGGAAGTCAGAATCTTCAACTTCAAAGTCCTCTGCCAAGGCCAAAAAAACGTCTAAAAAAGACCATCCTTGCCATGACCCAGGTTTTAATTCAACAAGCCTCAGAAGGCACAAGTGAAGACGAAGATGATGCCTCTTCAGCAGACTCTTTCGTCCATTTAGACCAGCTCAAGAACTCCTACCAAGATGCTACAAGATCCCTACGCCAGTCTCTCTGATGAAGACTTAAAATCTACCAAAGCCGGTCCACAACCGTCGTAGAAGAAGCCAAAAGATAGTACAGTTCCCCTAACATTGTACTATTTATCAACAGTTAAAGTAAAAGATACCGATTGATATAATATATTTATTATATAATATATATATATATATATATATATATTATATAATATATATATATTATATATATATATATATATACAATAATGGGTATACATGTAGGGGATATAACTGCAACAATTCACTATTTAACATATGCGAATTGCATCTGCTTCTGCATTCTCTTTATTTACAGAGTAAGGGCTTGTTTGGAATTGCGATTTCAAAAAATGCGATTTTAAAAAGTGCGATTTTAAAACATGATTTTTGAAAACGCAGTTAAGCGTTTGGCAAAATCGCAGTTTGGCCTTTAAAATAGCAGTTTAGCCTTTTAAAATTCTGCGTTTTCAAAAAAGCACCCCCTTACCTGCGATTTGAAATCGCAGATTTTATGCGTTTTCAAATCGCAATTTTTTAAAATCGCAGTTCCCAAACAATCCAGTTTTTGCGATTTGATTTAAAATCACATTTATTGTCTACGAAATCGCAATCCCAAGATGCTACATGTTTAATTTTTTTTATCCAATTTCATTTAACTTTGCATATGTGACTTTTTTTAAGAATTTGTTTTTGTATTTGTAGAGCCCATATTTATTCACATATGCAAAATTAAATGAAGTTAACAAGAAAATTAGACATATAATATTACTCTTATATATATATATATCAAAATGATGTTGTTTTGAATTTGGTATACTACACATAAATAAATAAATGACTAGAAAAATAAATAATGAAAGTAAAACAATATTTATTTTATGATAAAATATATTTTTTAATGGATAATGATGAGATATATGAGGTTTTTTTTTTTTTTTTTTTTTTTTTTTAAGAGAAATGCTACCTAGCCTCTAAGCATGTCTATTTCCACGTCTCAAATGTACGGAATAAATAAACAAAATAATTTTTTTTTTTTTGTTTTGACAGACGATGAGATAATTTATTTTCATAGTCTATGATAATATGAGTTTTTTCTTTTTCCTTTTCTTTTTTTCATTCGTTTTTGGATGCGTGTATTTCCACCTGCCACACATATCCAATAATTTATTTGATCAAATTAAATCTAAAGTAATTTTTGTTAGGCATGTGGACATCATACCTAATCTATTAACCAATCGATTTGAGATTATCTTTGTCTCTTTCTCTTTTCACATTATTTTGTTTTCTAAGATTATCTCCTTTTAATTATACTGACTTAACCATTGGATTGCATATAGGAGTTGTGAAATCTAAGTAACATTAGCAATATGAGAGTCTCCAATGAAAGCGTGACACATGGCCAATAGTTACGAAAATTTTGCTACCAGATAAAAAGGAAATTTGCGTCTCCTCTTTGACATTTCTTTACTTTCTAAGATTATTTCCTTTGAATATACCAACTTAATCATTAGATCGTATATAGGAGTTGTGGGATATAAGAAACATAGCAATATGGGAGTACACCAATGAAAGCGTGACACATGGCCAATGGTTACAAAAAATCTGCTGTAAAAGACAGTATACACCAAATATAAAGGAAATTTTGGTCTCATTATCTTTTGAGCTACTTTGCTTTTTAAGATTATCTCATTTGCTTTGTGGGCTCAATGGATCTGCTTTGTGTTTTTAATTTTTTGTTGTTTTAGTCTCATGATCTTTTAGGTCGAGGATGTGTAGTTCGGTGTAAGAGACTATTTTTCACGGCCGTTTAATAATTGTGTTGTGATTTGAGCTCCCTATGTCTTTGAATTTATCTGTTTGTTACAGATCTGATTTATAATCGAAGTGATACATAAGTGTGCGGTTGATTAGGTCATCGATGATTCGTAAGTTCATAGTTTTAGGCTATGTTTATCGAAGCTTTTTGCTTTTTACTTAAGTTTTTAATTGTATGAGCTTTTTTGCTGAAAAATTATTATCAATAAAAATCGAAAGTTTTCCCCTTCAAAAAGAGGTTATCTCATTTGAGTTATATTGACTTAAACATCGAATCACATATAAAAGTTGTGGGATCGGAAAATACTATAACGTCTATCAATATTATTCTTTTATCATTTTATTTTTTTTTAAATTATTATTGAATTTGCGGATCGTATGTGAGTACACGCATTAGTGTTCTCCATTAACATTAAATAAAATACTGTTTAATCTTGTTTGTATTATAAGAAGATATTTTAGTTTGCTGATGAGCCGCGCGGGCTTTTAACAGCGAGTGCTAAGACGGTAAGACCCTTCCAGAGGCGACTTCGCACCTTCAGGAAAACCCAAAACTCCTCTCATTGTTTTGCTCTGTTCTCTCCGCCGCCTTCAAAACAAGCCTACATTCTGAGCAAAACCCATATTCCCTCACAAGAAAATGGCCGAGAACACCGAAATCGCGAGCATTAAAGAAGACCCAAAAGCACCCAATAACCCGTTTTCTCTGTTCTCCAAGTTCAAGCTTGAATTCCCATTTCTGAATACAGGACCAAAGGCAGAGGTTGGTGTCAAAGAGGAAGTGAAGAGAGAAACAGTGGTTGGTGGGAATGAAGGAGAAGAAGGTATTGTTAAGACGCCCGATGTGGTGAAGTTTGCGGAGAGGAAAGCATTGGCTCCACCCCCTTTGGTTGTTGAGGCCGAAGAGCCTTCTGCCAAGACTTCCAATCCTGTTATTCTCTGGCAGGTATATATCTGGAATTCAGTTTTTGTTCGTGTTCCGTGAATTCTGTTTGGTTGAGTACGGGTATGATAGAATTGTGGTACCTTTACATTTTAGAATTGGGGTTGGAAAGGTGGTTTGTTAGTTGTTGAGAATACACTGTTAGCTGAGAGGGGACCTTTCTTGATTTTGTTTTGCTTCTGTATTTTTGGGTGAGAATTTTTGTACAGGAATTTATTCCCAAAAATTATTTGTGTAGTTGGTAAGCTTGTTTCTGTAGGATGTGTAATGTGTCATCTTTTGGATATTTGGATTTGAGGACCGAACTTGGATAGTTGAATTGGAAAAGGCGATGATGACGGCCAATACTGATTTTCTGGTGAAACCTACTTGGAAGTTCACCTTTATTTGCAAGATGTCCGTGAATTTTTTGGTAAAACAATGTGGAAGTGGGGGACAGAGGGATAGGGAAAGATGTGGAAAATGAAGTTTGCACACTGATTTGTCTATGTAGGGAGGAAAAGTTGCTAAAGTTAAAAGGTATTGTGTCGACAGATTTGAGTCAACTAAAAATCAATCAGAGGTACTAGAGACTTTTGATGATTGAGGGAGAGTGGGGGTGAGTACTGTTTGTTGTTTTGTGAAGGTAGTGGGGCATGGAAAACATCAACTACTGCAGGGTTTTCATAATGGAGGGAGAGGAATAGTGAGTATTGTTAGTTGATTATTCTGTCTTATAAGAAGATACGAGGATTTTGAACATCAGCTTGTGGATCATTTTGATCACTGAGGATTGCATGAGTTTTCATCTTTCATGAGAAGGCTGGAAGGTGTACCCTTGTAGGTGGATTATGCTAGGGTACGATTGACTAGATTGTTAGATTGTTAATCTATGCCCGGTTCTGCAGGTATTCCTGTGTACATGATGGGTTTGTTTTTCCTTCCCTGAAGTGGAGTTGTCTTTGAATGGATTCATGATCTGATGGGTTTTTTTATTTTTTATTTTTTCTTTCCAAATGGAATACATTCAATTGGAGTTGGAATAAAAAAAAAATGCAGTTATTGCAGCATAACATGTAGCCGGAGTTGTGAGTTTGCTAGGAGTTCTTGGAGCAAAGTTATGATTAACTGGTTTTGAGGTGTTCCAGTATGTCTTTGCGACAATGGTCAAATTTCTTGTTTGATGGTCACTTTTAATGCTTTGGTGATGTCCAGAGGAGGGATGGCTCAAACAGATCATAAATATGCCCACCTTTTCTTGTTCTGAGTAAAGATGCATATTTCATTTTTAAACTGTACATATGACATTTCAGGAATATGAAGGAAATATAATTGGAGTCATTCTAGGTGTAATATAACAGATTTTAACATGTAGTAAACCACAGTAGGAGAGGTCTAGAGTTGTGATAAGTCTTTTGCCCTTCTCTCTCTCTCTCTCACACACACACATACACACGCATGCATATAGACACCCACACTACTCCCCCTCTCCCCCCTCTTTTTCTCTTTGTAATACAACACACTTGTTAGTTTATTAACTGAAGGGGGCATACATACAAACACGTGCATAAATGTGCTTTTTTTTGGAGATATTCTTCTCTTCTTTTCTGTTCTTTTTTTCCTTCGTATAATGTAGAGCTTAATTAGTGAAGGCGACTAGCTGCAACTTAAACTATCCCATTAACATTTGTCTTGTATTATTGCCACATAATTGTCAGGGGTGGATAACAACTTTATGTGTTATTCAAGAGGCTAGTTACTACGTTTTTTTGAATACTGTTAGAAACACTTTTGGAGTATGATTGGTCTAGTGTTACTTCAACTGAGTTATTTTAGATAACTATATATGAAAAGATAGATAATAAAGTCTTATGCAATGTAATGTTTAGATGCATGTCACAGTCTGTGGCACTCTTGGATAACAAGGGTACAGCTATAACTGATGATGTATGTATGTACAGCTATAACAAGGTTAAAGGTGATGTATGTGATACTCATCTCGCCTTCTTAGAGAAGGTCCTTTCATTATGATAATTCTCTTGCTTTTCCGATGGGCTTACAACAGTTTGAAAAAAGTAATTGTGTCCTTGGCACCTTACCTTCAGTATTCTGTGTTGCTGTGCCCTTAATTCCTTTGTTAGAAATGCCTTTCTAACCTTATAAACCTTCAACGCTTATTATGGCACTTAATTATTATTTTCCCTCGTACCTTTGCATATTTCTCTTGAGGTGCTTCTTCTTTTTATGCTAGTTTTTTTAACCCCTTGGTGTTCTTGGCCTTAGCTTGAAGTGCGAATGATACTCCATGCAGATTATTTTCTTTCTTTCTTTTTTGCTCTTAAGGCCCTCTTGCTAAATTCTTTTCTTTTCCGGCTTTTTCCCCCTTTTCTTTTCCAAGGAGTGGCTTTTTTTTTTTCAATTTTTTTTAACAAGGAGCCTAACATCTTAACTCTGTTTAGTTCAAAGTCACCAGTTCCTTAAGTGGTTTCTTACATCTTGCATTAGTTTAGGCCACGTTCCAATCCTCGCAATACACAAGGATGATGCTAAACCATTGAAATAAATAATTAAAATTAAATATGACAGTCTACTTGTTTGATAATCACTAACATTAAGGGGAAATTAATGTGGACTCTTGTCGTGCTGCATTTTAATTTTGAGATGAAGCCCATGTGAATATAAACAATTTTGTAAAATTTAACTAAAACAAGATTTTTAAAATAGGAAAAAAAAAAAAGCAAAAGAAAAAAAAGAGCTGGGTTGGGTTGGGTGGGGGAACTCAAAACATTCAACAGTTTTACTTAGTCCTGTCTATAATCAGTCAAATCTTTAGTAATGGTGATAGTGAATTTGGGTGATATACTAATCTTCTTTTTATTTTACTCTTTAATCAGAGCTAATTGTTAGCTTTTCTTTGGTGGTTTCTTATGTTGGTTTCAATGTTTCAAAGGTGTCAGCTGCATAGTTTTATCCTAGCTAGTTTTAGCTGATTTTTGGCGCTGCATATAAATGACCTAGTTTGGGCATTTTTCATGTTTTAGCTGATTTTTAGCACTACACATGAACGACCGAGTTTGGGCATATTCCATTTATTGCACTTCGTATCAGTCTTTTAGTGTGAACTCAGACCATGAACACAATGATGGTTGTAAACCTAATTTTTCAGTCAACTGAAGTTGTAATTCTGCTCGTCCTCCTCTTCCTCCGTTTTTAATATGCCTTATTCTATGTTTACTTTCAGGTTTATGCTCTTGGAGGGTTCCTTGTATTGAGGTGGATCTGGGCAAGATGGCAAGAGAGGACCAAGAAGGGGTCTTCTGACAATGATAATGATGGACCTTCAGATGTTGAATAGGTTTATCATTTGCTTATGTTAATCTTCAAGGTGTGGGAAATATTGGAAAACTAATTCTAATATTTGGGTTTTTTCTTTCACTGCGTGAATGTACAAATTAATCAGGTTACTGAATACTGAACTAGCAGATAATTGTTTTAAACTCTTATAGGGTGTCGAGTTTTATAATTGCTTTTCAAGTTTCCTCCTGAAATCATGAACTTGTTCTCTCCTTTTAATGCGTTTTCCAATCACATGGTTGTAAACAATATCCTTATCATGCCTTTACTGGGCAAAAGTTGAGTTATGCTTCATGGGTGAGTTCAATTATAGGTGAAGTGTTCAATTACTGTTATTAACTCATTGGGGTTTCAAGTTCTCTAGTTGCTTGAGGTTTGATTCTCAAATACGAACTTTTCTTCGGTTGATATTGTATCTTTCATTTACATGGTTGCAATCCATACATTGACAGCAACGTTGCAGACCATTTTAACTATGGCTAGTAACTTCTCACCCGTAGTCATCAGGCCCTGTATTTTGAAACAAAGGGGTAATGGCTTCCTAAGGGAGTTAAGTGGATAAAGATACCAGTAATTTTGCTGTTCGTATTGCTAGCAATTCGGGCAGCAAATAAGAGAGCCTCTTCATGGGATTCATTTGTCTGGATAGATGGTTAGATAATTCAAAATTGTTTTGGGTAGGTGGGTTTTAGATGGACTATTTCACAATTAGCAATTTGGGAAAAAAATTGTAATCCAAGTTAAGTTGGTGGATCGATGCACTGTCGTGAGATGCAGACATTATTCAATCCTCTACCTAATGGAAGCCCCTAAGGGACCATAATCTATTTTGTTACTCTTTTTTTATTTTTTTAATCAATATTTTTTATTACCGAGTGGCTGTATAATATGTAGCAGAGGCTACAGAAATTTATGGCAATTTATGGTTGCCCATCTGGTTACTTTGGTGCAATTTATGGCTGCACAAGTTGTTATAATATCTTGACCCAATGGAGGCCTATAATAGCTTATAAAATTGTAACAAAGAAGTTTGGTCAAGTTTTCTGGCCTCTTTTATGATTATTATTAATTACAAGTATAAACACAAAAGAGATAATGTAATCTATATGGAAAGATTTAAATACAAATTAATAATAAGAATCATTTCTGATTTAAATACAAATTAATAATAAGAATCAAGATAGAAATGATCGTATCCTATGATTCAGCTTGAATAAATTGTTTAAAATATTGATGGGCTTGATTTGAGGGATTTGGCTTGACGAGTGATTTGACATTTGAGTTATCCTTGATATGCCTCCGCAAGACAGAGGCTCCATTGGAGACACCGATGTTGGGTATAAGAAAGACAAATTGCTGATTAAGACATCACAGAGTTGTTCTTGAGTGCTCCTTCACTCCTTTGTCCTTTATTCACATGATCACCACCAAAATAAAGATCACTGGTGGTAATATGTTTATTTGAGAATGGAAAACCAGATTGACATTTACTGTGGACTCGATATTGATGCAAAAATAACGTGTGTTGTGATGTGAATGTGTGATAGCCCAATGGAGGCCTATAATAGTTTAAATGCCCTTACTGCTAAGGCACGGTACTCTGCTTTGGGATTGAAACCGATTTTTTATTTTTTTAAAAAAGGGAATCAGGGAGACTAACGTAACTATTTTACGTGAGTGTGATTATAGTAGCACATACCCGCCGAAAGTCTCATAGGAGGGGCCTAGATAGTAGAAATCGCATACTCCCTTAAGTCCGACTGAGCCATAGCATGATTCAACCCCATCAAAGCATCGGTAGAACCCAAAGCGGCTAATATTAATAGGATTGAAGATTCTCATTTCGAAAGTTGAGCTCTCATTCTAGTATATGCCCAACCACTTTAGAGATTTCCTTGAAGCCACCAAATCATCATTACTGATAGTGGTTGAAAACCAACAATTCATCATTGTTTGCTAGTATTCCCAAGAAATGGGATTGCCATAGAAACAATACTTAAGACACGTTTAATATGTATGAATAGACCCAGTAATAAAATAGTTATTCCGTAGTTTGATTGCACCATTATTATTGGGAATAACTATTTTCATGGAATAACTATTTTTCTAAGATGAATCATAGTTATTCCTCATAAAAAAAAAAAGTGTAAGGAATAATTATTCTCCATTAATGGAATAACTCCCAGCACCTAAAATACCAGTTTTTTTAGGCACCCAAAAACGTACCATTTGTTGTTCTTATTCACATGGATGGCCTACCACCCCCCATTCTAACAAAATCTCTAAGGTGATCGCACTACCCCTAGAGCCCTTCAACGGACTCCAGGGATGGTCCGACCACCTTCGACGGGCCCACGACTATTAGTTTTAATTAAATAATTTATATTTTAATTAGAATAGAATTTTAAGAACTTCACATTAAAGTTACATTATTAAATCTAAAATATACTACTGTTTTACCTTTTTTATTTTCTGAAAATATGAAATGAATGTGATTTGAGTGGGCAGGTTCATTTTTGAGAAAAAAATAATAATAATTCACCATAAAAATGCAGTAATAAAAAAAATGCTCAGAAAAAATAAAAAAACAAAAGCAGATATAGTAAAGCATTTATAATTACAGAATGAAACAACACACCGTCGCCATGTCCCAAACTCTTTCTTCGACTCTTCGTCACCCAAACTCTAAACGTCATATTTGCTCCCACCATGGCCGCATCCTCCCTCGGCGTCCACCCCGACCCTCACGCGCAGTCCCACCTCCATGCGACAACCACCCAAGATGAAAGGAAGTAGTTATAGAAATCCATTTATCTCTGTGTACTATGCAATATTAATGTAGATGCACAACAGATTATGTTCTTATTACGTATCTTACTCTCCGATTTTTGCGTTTTAGATGCCGGGGAGGATGAATAAGACTGGAGCTGGAATGCTGTTGATGCCAAGTTGAAGCATACTTCTTTTTCTCTTCCTATGCATTTGTTAGTTTCAAATTTTATAGGATCATCAGTCTTTTCTTATTAGGGAAAAACTGTCGGTTTCAACGCTACCTTTAGTCAATGGAACCAAGAGCATAGAGCATTATTCTTATTCTTAACATCTTATCTGGATTGGGATTTGGGAAATCTCATTTAAGACTGTCTGGGGGGATTTAATATCTGTTTGACGTGGGGCATGAATGTGTTTGTTTTTGAGAGAGAGCCCTCCAAGGACTTATGATAAATTATAATTTTTTTTTTTTTTAAAAAAGGAATTTGAAGAAAAATCTGAACCTTGTGAGAGCAGCTTAAGATTCCATTGTAACGTACTTCCTGTTACTTCCATAATGCAACCACAGAAGCATCCCAATCAGCAGAAACCTGATAAAACTTCAGGGAATAAATAAGCAGTGCACAACACGTCATGCCAAAAAATGGACTCCCCTACTGTCACCAGATTTGGCTTGGGTGCTTTAAAAAATTACAGGAAATCTTTAAAGTTTTTTCAACGGTCTAGATATAATATTACTCTTTCTCTTTCTCATGCAAAAACTTGAAATTAAATCTGAACCAATGAAAAAACTATAGAAGATGTGCTGTAGAATTTTTTACAGCACCTAAGCCAAATCCACTATCACAGATCTGAAAGTTTACAAATCTAGAAAAACCACCCATCTAGCTCTAGTACCCTTCCATAGTCACAGAATAGTATAAATCTTAATCTCTAATTGTTCTATTGTTCTGGAAAACCTAGTACAGGACGGCCACCAGAAAGCATGCAGAAATCCTTGGCATTATTAACTAGCAAGAAGATTTTATTAATTGTACACCCCTGGCATACATGGTGCTGGTATAAGAATGTCACAAAAAGCAACTAGTCCAAAACATGTACAGAAGCTACTCTTACTCAGGAAATGAATGGCAATGTAATTAACTACCTGGCCAACACCTTGTCAAAAAGATTGAAGATATGGACCACCCTAATATACATTAGCTCTTGCAGGTATATTTCAAGCTTGCCCTCTGCATTCCTCCATGACGTAGAAGATTCTCAGCTAGACTCTATGCACTGTACAAACAGTCCCGGGACCCGTTCCAAATGCCAGGATCCATCTTAATGCATTTCCATTTTATTTTGATGGTGAGCTTCAAAAGAATTTTGAATCTATTCTGACAAAGCTCTAAATCTAAATCTACTTGAACCCTTGCCCAAAGCAGAAGCGCAACAAAGTACTGCAACAGAAGTTGGAGCTGGAAACTCATGCTGGGCTACAAATCCACAGGTTTTACTCAGACTGAAAGTAACTATCATAAATAGAAAGCTGATCAAATGCTTCAAAATTTGCCTTTAGGCCAAGAAATTGGCTACCCAGCTGCGCACAACCAGCATCTGGCCACCTACAGACTCCATCTCGAGTGCGTAATGGGCATAAAGTTTCACACGCTGCACCAATTGGATTACTGGGAATAGCATCCTCAGCCATTACCGTAATAGAAACGGAGAGATCTGACTTCTCGTCAAGCTGCACAGTACCATCTGATACTCTTTTTGAAAGAGAGGAAGCGAATTTCTGTGGAATATCTACTGGGTGGCTTTCAATGCCGACAGTACAATCACCAGTGCTTGAGAATTGAACCTTGCACCCCAGTGACTGTACTGCTCGCTTTATGGCCTCACTTTCCTTGCTAGCCCTCTTTGCCAGGTTTACAGCTGAGCTGCTGAGCTGCTTCTCATGCCGTAAATCTGCACTTAATGATTCCATGGCAGTTGTAACTTCTTTAGCTTTCCTTTCTGCTACCTCTTTTGCCTGTCAACACATACAACATTGTTAAAAAATACAAGAGTCTAAATATAAATATCAATGTTAGAACAAAGTAAAACCCATCCAAAAATACTGTGTTTCTTTTGGGGTTTGGGGGCAGATAGACAGCCTTTTAGCTAACAACATTCATAAACAGAAAAGAAAAGCGTGATTGGCTCTGCAAACATGATAGTCTGTCAACAGAGACAGTATTATCCATTGAAACAATGGCTAGACTCAAAACCTGTTGTATCCTACTTAATCTGAGTGAACAAGAACATTATCAGACAACTCCAGATCACCAACAACCCAGTTCTATAGTAAAACAAACTCTATCCTAACTTCATAAAGTCAAGCCTAACCCCCGACTACGACCATGTTATCTTCGATGAATGAAAAATTGGCGTTACTCTTACTTTAGAGCACTAGCAGCAACTTTCCTTAGATTTTTCTTAAATTTAGGGAATGAGTCATGATACAAGTCACCCTCCATATCTACCTTGTGTCTACCAAAAGTGACATGACTTTTAAAATCACCATTAGATCAAAAGTCAATAATGATCAATCATAAATTCAATAGTAATTTTAAAAGCCACATCACTTTTGGTTGACACAAAGTAGACATGTAGGGTGACATATATAATTACTCTTAGGGAATTAAAGACACTTTTTGTTTTACTATTCAAATAAACTCCAAAATAGTTCCCTTATACTTTCCCTATACCATTTAAATATTCTTTCAAATAAATGATAGGAAAAAGAAGAGGAAAGATAAAGCTTTTCTTGTTTTAATAAAATAATGGATAGGGAAGATAAAGAAATAGTAATAGTAATACTATTTTTTGGGGAAATGTAGTGGACAGAGGACAGAAGTAATAGTAATACCTTCTGCAGTTCAGAGAATTTTATAGCCATCTTTCTACATTGACCTTCAAGCTCCCCAGCTTGGGCCTCTGAAGGGCAAGCCCAACGAAGATGAAACTGGGGCCAGAGAGTTGGGGCTAAGGCTGCAGCTGGGGGTAAAAGTGGACCATCGTGTTTCAATGGATCATAAAAAAGGTTGTAATGCACATGAGAGCTTCCCTCTGAAGTGCGCAAATCAGCCAAATATGACCACAAACATCCACAAGCTTCAGAAACAACGCATTGCTGCCTCTCTTTTTCACTGAAAATCAGAGTATGCAATGAGAAAAAAAGGTACATATTGCTTCCACAATGGCCAGCATCACCAAATCCAAGGACAGCACTCCATTATTGTGTATTTCACTCTATGTGTTTTTTTACAACCTGATATAAAACCTCATATAACTGGATGATCAACCAGTGATTAGGATGATTTAGAATTGCAGAAGTTTGTTAATGAAAACAAAAATTCAGTATCAGAGTGCAGGATAATTAGAACATCAGGATAGTAAACTGGTTTTAAAGAATAAGTCTCTCCGGATAGTTGACTAGTTTTGCTTGTGATATCACACTGTGCATTCTAATTCAAAATAGCAAGGGTACATCAAGCAAACACATGCAAGAGACTATAGACTTTAATCCACTGTATCAAGAGCAACACTGACAAAAGCAAATTACCTATTACAGAAGAAGTTTCCAAAACGACAAGAAAGCACGCAGTCCAAGAAATCCACCAGGAAACCCTAAACCAGCAAATGGTATACATGTCAGCAAGCAAGTCTTTTCTGATAGAAAATACAAAATAAAAAGGGCAAGAAAATAAGATGCTCATCAACACAGTCAAATGTTTGTGAAAACCTAGTGTCACATATGAAAGACACATACCGAGGAGAACTCAAAAGCAAACGGATACATCCGCAGCAATTGTGAAACACAATCAATCCACTGCAAAAAAATACCAGATCATTAACTAATACCAAATCATCAAGCAAAAAAAAAAGGGGGGGAGGGGGGAATGCAACAAATTCTCATCTTAAACTTGATTCATGCCATGCTTGACATGATCTTAAGTGGAGAAACTGTAGGTACTCAAATGGGAGAACAGAATGAACCACAGGATGGGCACAAAAATGATAATAATAGTTTACTACTAGTACTACTACTGCCATCACCCGTTGAAACCATTAATTCAGACAACTTAAGTTGTCAGGAAGTGCCATTTGGTCCAGACCTCACCCTCCACCCCGTTCTTATCCCTTGGTTTCTTTGTCTTTTTTGGAAAGTCAAAGGCTTACTCAATTTCTTTTGAAAGGAAAAGGGGCCCAACTTGCCGCTCCCAAAATTGGTAACCCATTTGGGGCTCCATCTGAACCTTTTGGTCTCTAGTCAGGGCTTATTGGGGTCCATCCAGGGCCTAAGCAGCCCTTTTTGAGCCCTATATGCCATTTTGAGCATGGGGAGGATCTACAAGGCCCTGAAGACTTCTGCTCCCCAGCCAATAGATATACAAATGCATTGACAAAAACAAATAAGAAAAGTAAAGATCAAGACTTGCGGGCCCCTTTGAATATTGCTTAGATCATTCCAGCTCACGCAGGGCCTATTGGGGTTCTGCAGTCATTTCTGCACCTTGCCATAGCTTTTGGGCTAAATGCAGAGCCCACAGAAAGCACTAATCATTGTTGGGATGCCAATACCAATGACATGACAAACAACAGCAAATAAATTATAGTGACTCAGCCTTTTTTTTTCTTTTTCTTTTTTTTGGTCTACCTGAATTCAATATGAAGGCACACACCTGCAAAAATACGGGAGAATAGTTGTTCAAATTCTGTGCATGAGATGAACTAGGAGCTGGAGATGTAAACGATCCTGATGGCTGGCGCATTGGTGATGATGGGAAGCTCCCTGCAGAAGACTGCCTTGATAACTCAAATGGAATGTTGCTGCTACCAAATATTGTGGGCATTCCTATTCTATCTGAAAATGGATGACCGAATGCTAGCCAATCTTTCTCGATAAGTGCCTGTATAAAGATAAAAGATCTAAAATTTATACACATGGAATAGGTATAAATCCTATGTGACTAAGTCACCAGCGCAGGTGTCAGCATCAGACATAGATATGATCAAACAAAATGTTTGACAAAGCAACCCCATAAGACATAGGTATAAATCCTAAACACTGCTGAACATGTAGCTAAGAGTATAATCCAGCAACGACGAAAAAAGAACGAAGAAATAAAACCTAAAATGGGAGAGTCCTAAGTCTCAAATCAGAATGCTTCTCATCATAATGGAAATAGCCCAGAGGAGCTTCTTTCTCTATGATATATCTTACCTTTATTGAGGCAGTCTCAGGTTTGAAAATGAACTTGGGAAAGGGTGTGCTGGTTCCAGTTGAGGAGGTAGAAGATGTGGGATGGATAGCACAGTACTAGGGTGTAAGGTGTGTTCCCTTCCAAAGACCTACTCTTATTTGCCGCTTGGTTTGTGTTATAAGGCTAGATCAGCTTGGGGTGTATTTGTGGAAAGAATGGAAAGGTCAGCTGACATCAAAGGATATATACTTACCAAAAGGAGGAAGAATCACCTTGATTAAAACTACTCTATCTAGTTTACCTACTTACTGTATGTTGTTTTATCCTATACCATTGTGTGTTGCCAATTTTGTTTTATAAGTAAATCAATCTCAATAGAAAACACAAAGAGACCCAAGTATACAGGAAGTATACAAGAAAGACCCCCAAGTTAGGGAGGAAAAATAACACAGGTCTAGAAACTCAGTAAAATTAGAAAAGTGAGGAAAATTTTTCTTTTGATAAGAAAGATTGCAATTTACATTTCTCTTTTCGGCGGTTTTTGGTTGGTTTTGTGGGGGGGGGAGGGGGGGGGGGGGGGGGGGGCGGGGGAGTATTACTTGGTAATTGGATACAGTTAGTTCCCCAACTAAATCTAGAGGTTTAGATTTTAGGAACCTTGGTACTTCTGACAAAACTCTTCTGCGGAAATGACTTTGACAATAATCTACAAGTTTGTGAAGTTAAGGGTGCACGTGGTGCAAGTTTGTTAAAGGACATTAGAAGTCACTCCTAAATGTTTTCGAAATATATAAGTTTTAATGTTGGGGATGAGAGTCACATCCACTTTTGGCAAGATTTATGATGCGGAGAGGTGCCCATGAAACTCCTTTTCCCTAAATTGTTTGTAATTGCAGTGGATAGAGATGCAACTATAGCGGAGTATCTGCATAGAAGTAATGATGAGAATCATTGGTGTTCTAGATTTTCATGGGAATTGTAGGACTGGGACCATGAATCTGTTGGTAATTTCTATAAACAGACATTGTCTAAAAATCAGAATTTCAATGCGAAGTCTTATCATTGGGCTTTGCAAGGAGACTCGGAGGCTGATTTTCCATGGTGTGACATTTGGAAGGCAAAGGTTTCAACAAAAGTAGCTTTTCCACTTGGACAACGGCACAAAGTAAAATTTTAACAGTGGATAGCCCTAGGAAGTGCAAGAAAATCATTGTTAATTAGTATTGTATGTTCAAAGCAAGTGGAGAGACAGCCCACCTTCTTCTACATTGCATTATTGCTAGGGAGCTTTGGTCGTTTAGTTTTCTATTTATTTGGGAAGTCTTGGGTTATGCATGATTCAGTGAGGGTGCGTTAGGCATGTTGGGAGGGTGGCTTTAGAAGACATCAAATCAGTGAGTGTAGAATGTTTTAGCCTTGTGTCTAATTGGAGTGTTTGAAGGAAGAGCAGCACTAGGACTTTCGATGGAACTAAAGCACAATTGCTTAAATTGAAATCATTATTATTTTTTTTTCAAATCTCTTTCAAGTTGGCTGAGAGCGATTGGGAATTTACTTCTTTCTCTTGGATTTTCTCTCTTATCATAATTTTAAATCTTGGATTTTTCCTTCTTTCTTCTTGCTACTCTTGTATAGTTCCCGTGTATTAGAGTTAATCTCTTTTGATTTTTAATAGAATCTAATTACTAATAAAAGTATTAAAAAAACACAACCCAGTAATCTTCTAGTTAATACCTGAAACCCAGTGAATGTCCGATAATATGGATCAAGCAACAAACTAGCAAGCGAAACCAATTGAGTTGTCCGATCCCATCCATCACTACACAAAATATAAAATGTCAAACCATCAAAAATAGAGAAGGCTAAAATGTATAACATCCCACATTTGAATCGACTACAAATTAAAATACAACCAAAAAATTGAAAGATCTTCGTTCAATTGTTATAATCATTAACTAGATGAAGCTACGCCACCAAAAGAGTTATACTCCCTCCAACCCAATTTTTAAGTGTTGGTTTAAAATGGCACAATCATTAATAGAGTAAAAACTGGTCATGTTTTCAAAATGGCCCTTTAGAGGCAAAATGACTTCTAATAAGAATCTTCTTGTTGGTTTTTTAAAAAAGGTAAGGGTGATATAGAAAATTGAAGAAATAAAGGGTCCAATTGGAAAAGTTTTCAAAACAGTGTTTTTGCTTGTATGCCTATAAATATATTTTTGAAAAAGTGAAAATTGAAAAGTACTGCCTTTGGGGACCCACCACCACATCGAAGCGCGATAGGTCCGCGCCTTTGCAAGAGGCACAAGGGGTGGGTTTCTCCCCTCCCCACCCCTCCACCCCTAGGGGGCTTGACGAAATGCACAAAGCAGGTGCACTACCCCCCTCCGGTATCCACATGCAAAGGAGGGTGGTGTTTCACTCACCCCCGCGGGGTCAAGGTGGACAGGGTGGAGGTCTACCCCCGATGCCCTATGTGGTGGTGGAGGTCCACCCTCTACCGGGGTAGGTGGGAAAGGGAGACCCACCACCAATGGAGGACAACCTCCACCACATGGAGGCCAGCCTCCAGTTGTTATTGTGCATGTTGGACAAACTGAGCCGTGTTTTCACTTCTTTTCAAAAAACACTTAAAACATGTGTTTTCAAAACATTTTTATATAAAGGTAGGGAAAGTTTTTTAAAAAGTGTTTTGTTTTGTTTTTTCTTTTTTTAGTAATACATTTCATTAAAAGCACAAAAGAGCGCAACCCTACTACACATGAAGTATACAAGAGAAAAATCCCTTTAATGAGAAAAACAAAAACAAAAAACTACAAAATAAAAAAAAATTAGAAAATTGTGAGGTATTATACTCCCCTGTCCATGTATAAAGCGATTTGACCAGGACATTTTTTAGCTTTACCACCAAAATCTTGCAATCATTAAAACACCTCGCATTCCGCTCTCTCTATATACACCACATTAAGTACAAAGGTGACATCCTACAAACATCTAAAACGGAACAACTTCTCACCTGACCTTTCCAACAATCCAACAACTCTATCACCCTTCTAGGCATGATCCATTCTACTCTGAAAATGCTAAAAAACGAAGTTCAAAATTCTCTTACAACGTCACAATGGAGAAAAAGATGATCTATGGATTCTCTGCTCCTTTTACACAGGCTACGCCAGTCCACCACTATGACATCTCTTTCTCAAGTTATCCAAAAGCAGATTCTTCCCAAGAGCCGTTGTCCAAACATAGAAACTCACTCTCAATAGAACATTGACTCTCCAAATAGTCTTAAATGGAAATGATGAACTAGTCAGAGTGGATAACCTTTCCTAAAACGATTGAACTTCAAACTTCCGCCTGCCTCTTGAATGGTATCCACCAAATACTATCCGCCTCACCTTGTCTCATTTTGAGAAAATAAAACACATTAAAAAACTTAGTCACCAATCTACTTCCCAATCCTACGCAGGTCTAGTAAAAGATAAATTCCACTGAATATTGCCATCAGAAAACTACAAATGATCCGCCACCATGCCTCCTTACAACAAGCAATATTAAACAACTCCTGAAATCGTTCCTTTAATGGCTAGTCCCCACACTATAAATCATGTCAAAACCTTATCTTGGTACCATCTCCGAGTTTATATCTAACAAAACTCGAAAAAACTCTCTACCCCCCTCCTAATATGCTTCCACACTCCAACTCCAAAGGGTCCCACTGCCTCCTTAAAACACCAACCTCCACTCATACTACCAGATTTTGCTTCCACCACCGATCTCCATAAAGCATCCCTCTCCGTAGCAAAACGCCTAACCATTTGCCTAGAAGAGCTTGGTTAAACTGAATCAAATTTCTTACTCCCAAACCACCCATTTTCTTTGGAGAACAAACCTTCAACCAATTAACTAATGAAACTTAACCTCATCATTTATCCTCCCCATAAAAATCTCGTTGAAGTTTTTCTAACCGTTTAGCCAGAACAATCGGAATGGAGAATAGAGACAAATAGTACATTGGCAAATTGGAAAATGTACTTTTAATCAAAGTCAACCTCCCTCCTTTCGTCAAATACAGCCTCTTCCAACCAGCCAAACACCTTTTCCATTTTTCTACGATGCCACTCCAAATAGAAGTAGATTTATAAGGTGCTCCTAAGGGAAGACCCAAATACTTCATCAGTAACCTAGCTACCTTACACCCAACTCATTTCTTCATAAAGAAGCAGCCTTCCCAAATCCCTAGAATTCTCCTCCTTTCTCTTCCTTTCCTCCTCAACCAACAATAGATCTTCTGCAATATTATCAAGCTCTTGAATACCATCCACTAACTCCTTTTTCCTCTTCCCAACATCACCAAAGATCTTTTCATTCCACATTTTCAAATCCGTTTTCAAAGCTCTCAATTTACATGCCAACACAAAGCTAGAATAGCCCTAAAAACTGTAAGACTTCCACCATAATTTACTTGCTCCACAAAATGCTCTGACTTCAACCACATATTCTCAAAATCAAAATACTGACTTCTCTTACTTGCAACCCAACAATCGAGCAACAGAGGAAAATGATCTAACATAAGTCTGGGAAGTCTTCTTTGATCGACATCGGGAAACTGTTTTTCCCAATCAGGAGAAAGAAGAAACCTATCAATTCTTGACCAAGATTCATTCTCACAATTATTAGACCACGTAAATTGTCCACCCACAAGTGGCATGTCCATAAGGTCCTGTTCAAATGTAAAATCTGAAAATTCCATCATGGCTAGAGAATGATGGGTATCTCCTAATCTCTCACTCGGACATCGAATAGCATTAAAATCTCCCCCAATACACTATGGCTTCTCCCACCAGTTCATAATCCCAACCAATTCATCACAAAGCACTCTCTAGTCAATGTCATTATTAGGAACATACACCCCTGCAAATGCCCACTCAAAATCATCACAAACATTTCTGAAGGAACATGAAATGGAGAATTGCCCCACACATTCCTCGACCTTTTCCACCAACCTTCTATCCCACATTAGCAAAATCCATCCAGAAGCTTGTTTCGCCCCTAAATAACACCAATCCACATGTAGACACCCCCATAGACTTCTCACCACCTCCATATAAACGTGCTCTGAAAAGTGTTTTGTATTTTGTTTTGAAAAGAGTGTTAGTGGTGGGAGCTACATCTGAAAACTTGTTTAGATAACTATGGTCTTAAAAGTGTTTTTCATTATTTAAAAGCAAAAGAGTTTTACAAAATTTTACCAGACAGGGCCCGAAACTTCAACTTTTAAAAAGTGAACACGTATTTTGGGACATCTCAAAAGAGAAAGCAAGACATTTAAATTGGCATTAAACCATCACCTGCAATGTATAAGCACTGAAGCTGATTCCAAAGCTACACGTGCAGCAATCCAAGCAGAACCAGCCAAGATATTCTGAACATGTATCAACCAACCACTATCACCAAGGGTTGATACTGAAGCAGACATACCGCTAAGGTTGCCTCCACCCCAAGTCCATCCACCATGTCTCTGTCAATAACATTAGTATCAGATACTCTCAGCCATTAAAAACAAGACATTTTAGAAAAACTCATTAATAAGTCACAGGATGACATCAATTAAAAGGTTTGACGAAAGTGAATTATAAGATTATCTCCACTTCATATGTCTTAAGAACGTTTAGGACTTTTAGACATCATAAACCCTTTAAAGTGTAGCTCACATACATGAAATTATAAGCAAACTGGGCTTACTGGAGATTATGCATCAACTTAGAAGGAACCTTATTAAAGAATATACTCCCATAAATCCTAAATAGTATTATCTCAGCTAAGAATGCTCTATATTTTCAAGGATAACTCTGCAACGAACTCCTTAAAATCCTAAACAGTTATTTTGTAAATGAATCAAAACTTGTCATCTTAGCATTTATTACCTTTGGAGGATCCTTAATTTTTCTTTAAGTCATTCTATTTTGTTAAGTTGCATGATGAGGTGGTAAAACATTGATAATTTAATTAAAAATGATAGTTTGGATTTTAAGAACTCCAAATGGAATTCTAATCCACATTATTGCTACTTATCATGATAACCTTTAGTCAACCTTACTTGAAGAAAGGGAGTAAGAGATCATTACAACACAACCATATGATATTAATTTTCTACTATCTTTTTTTTTTTGAATAAATAATTCATTTAATTAAAAAGCGCAGAGGGGTGCAACACTAGTATACAGGTTGTATACAAAGAAAGTCTCCCTTACATGCTAAAACAAAAACAAAAATCCATAAATTCAGAAAAGTTAGAAAATTGAGAGATATGATGAGCCACAGTCCAATTAGAAAGTGATTTGACCAGGTTGTTCTTGAGCTCTTCCCTTGTCTTCTCACAATCTTCAAAACATCTAGAATTTCCTTTCTCCATATACTCCACATTAAGCACAGTAGTGCTATCCTCCACACATCTAGAACTGAACGTCTACCCACCTGACCTCGCCAACCATCTAACACATGTACCACGCTTGCAAGCATCACCCAATGGACTCCGAATAGAGTGAAGATCGCACTCCATAATTCTCTTGCCACTTCGCAATGGAGTAAAAGATGATTAATAGATTCTTTGCCCCTCTGACACATGCAATAACACCATTCCACCACTAAGAATCCTCTCTTTTTTTTCAGATTATCCAATGTCAAAATCTTCCCATGAGCTGTTGTCCACACAAAAAAACTCGCTCTCAAAGGGACTTTAACTTTTCAAACACTCCTCCAAAGACAAGAAGAACCCCCCCAAGGTAGACAACTCATGAAAAAACGACCTCACCTCAAATTTTTTCCTCTTTGAAGGAATCCACCGAATACAATCCTCACTACCTTGTCTCCATCTGATTGAATATAAAACACCAAAAAAATGCAAGCACCAAATCTACCTCCCAATCTTGTACCAATCTGACAAACGACACATTCCACTGAAGAACACCATTGGAAGACATCATATTGTCCAGAACCCACGCCTCCTTACAACAAGCAATACTAAATAACTTCGGAAAAAACTTCCTTCAATGGTTGATCCCCACATCAAGCATCATGCCGGAAACAAAGTTTAGTTCCATCGCCCACTTCATAACTCATATATCTCGAAAACACATCCCAC
The DNA here is from genome assembly GCA_900184695.1 of Betula pendula. Classification (NCBI taxonomy): domain Eukaryota; kingdom Viridiplantae; phylum Streptophyta; class Magnoliopsida; order Fagales; family Betulaceae; genus Betula; species Betula pendula. The sequence goes on from FXXK01000393.1 coordinate 79,069, forward strand.
CCCCACCTAATATGTTTCCACACTCCAACACAAAAAGGCCCCGCTACCTCCTTAAAACACCAACTACCACTCAAACCATCATATTATGCTTCGACAACAACCCGCCATAATGCCTCCCTCTCCGTAGCATAACAACATAACCATTTACCCAACAATGGTTGATTGAACTTAACCAAATTTCTTACTCCCAAACCACCATATTGCAAAGAAGAACAAATCGTCGACCAATTAACTAGATGGAATTTAAACTCCTCCTCGATACCTCTCCATAAAAAATCTCTTTGCAATTTCTCAATCCTATTCGCTACACCCATAGGAATAGGAAACATAGATAATAAGTGGGTAAATTGCATAAAGTACTTTTGATCAACGTCAACCTCCCTCCCTTCGACAAATACAACCTCTTCCAGCCCGCCAATCACCTTTCCATCTTTTCTACAATACCATTCCATACATTAGCTGACTTGTATGGTGCCCCCAAAGGAATTCCCAAATATTTCATTGGTAGCACCGCCACCCTACACCCAAATATACCAGCCAACCTTTCTACACCATCCACCTCGCAAAGAGGAATGATCTATGATTTCGACAAATTGACCTTCAATCCCAAGACTGCTTCAAAACATAAAAAAAGACATCTCAAGTTACAAAGATGTTCACCATTAGCCTCGCAAAAGATTAAAGTATCATATGCAAATAACAAGTGCGGCACAACTATTCCTGTGGCATTTCTCGATCCCACTATAAACTCATCCAAGAGACCCTTATCCACTGTAGTCGACATCATCCTGATCAAAGCCTCCATAACCACTACAAAAAGTAAAGGAGATGACGGATCCCCTTCTCCTAAACCCCGAGTACTACTAAAGAATCGAGATGAAGCTCCATTTTTTTTTTTTTGGATAAATAAGAAAGATTAAAAAAGCGCAAAAGCGCAGCCCTGACACACAGGAAGTATACAAAGGACCGCCTAAGAAGGGAAAAAGGAAGAGAAATGTACAAGAAAATCATTAAAGCTTATTACTAAGGGAGCTAGATAAGCAGCTGTCCAAGAGAAAAGAGAATGAAAAAAGAAAGACTTGAGCTCCTCAATCGATCTTTCTTGGTCCTCGAAATTCCGATCATTTCGTTCCCTCCAAAGGCACCACATGAGGCAAGAAGGCACCATCTTCCACACAACAGCACTCTGGGAGCAACCACCAGTCCACCAACAAGCGAACAAATCAATCACTCGAAGAGGCATAACCCAAGATAACCCAAAGCGGCTAAAGATAGAATACCATAAAGCGCCAGCAACCTCACAATGGAGAAGATGATCCACAGACTCCCCATGCCGTTTACACATACAACATCTGTCAATCACGATGATATGTATCTTTCTAAGATTGTCCATGGTAAGAATCTTCCCAAGAGCTGCCGATCAAGCAAAGAAAGCCACTTTCAAAGGAGCCTTGGTCTTCTAAATGCTCTTCCAAGGAAAAGAACGAACATCGTTACACGCGAGGATCCTATAAAAGGATCTAACATCGAACTTTCTCTTGCGAGATGGGATCCACCAAAGCTTGTCTTCCCCCTCCCTTCTCCCACGAAGGGAATATAAAAGAGTGAAGAAGGAAGCCACGGTGATCAATTCCCAATCATGAGCCGCATGAATAAAGTTTACATCCCATTGAAGGGAGCCACTAGAAGAGTCCAGGTGATCAGCCACAAAAGCATTCTTCTCACGAGCTATATCATATAAGACCGGGAAAGCCACTTTGAGAGGCAACTCTCCGCACCACACATCATCCCAAAATTTGATCTTGGACCCATCACCCAACACAAATCTGGTGTGACTAAAGAACAAGCTCCACCCCCTCCTAATATGCTTCCATAACCCCACTCCATGCGGCCCATTGGGAGCAAGAGAACACCACCTACCCCCCACACTACCAAATTTAGCATCAACAACAATTCTCCACCAAGCCTCTCTCTCATGCACATAACGCCACAACCATTTCCCTAAAAGGGCCCTATTGAATGTCTCAAGTTCCGAATCCCCAACCCTCCCTCGGAAATAGGGGAGCACACCTTAGACCAGTTAACTAGGTGAAATTTGAATTCATCACCAATCCCTCCCCATAAGAAATCACGATAAAGCTTCTCAATACGGTTGGCCACACTGACAGGGATGACGAACAGAGATAAAAGGTACGTAGGTAGATTGGAGAGAATGCTCTTTATAAGGGTAATTCTGCCCCCCTTAGACAAGTACATCCGTTAGCCAACCGACACTCAATCTTCTCGACGACCCCATTCCAAATCGGCTTAGCCTTAAAGCAGGCCCCAAGTGGAAGACCAAGGTATTTCAAGGGCGAGGAGACCCCGCAACCCAAAATGTCAGCCAGACCCTCCACATCAACAACATTACCCACAAGGACTAACTCTGACTTAGCCATATTAACTTTCAAGCCAGAGATAGCCTCAAAGCAAAGGAATAACACACGGAGATAGCGGAGGTGATCAGGGTCGGCCCCACAGAAGACCAAAGTATCATCTGCGAATAGCAAATGAGAAATATTCACCGCCTCACTGACCGAGAAGCCTGAAAGAATACCCCTGTTGACAGTGACGGTAAGCATTTTACTAAGCGCCTCCATAACAATAAAAAACAGAAGAGGAGACAAAGGGTCGCTCTGCCTCAGACCTCGAGAGCTACTAAAAAACCAGCTAGAGTGCCTTTCACCAAAACAGAGAAGCAAGCCGAAGAGATGCGGTGAGAAATCCAAGAACACCATTTCTCCCCAAAACCGCACCTTCTCAGCATGTATAAAAGAAACCCCCAGTTCGCATGATCATAGGCCTTCTCAATATCCAGCTTGCAAATCACCCTTGGAATTCCAGAATTGATGCGACTATCTACACATTCATTAGCAAAAAGGACAGAGTCAATGATTTGCCTACCTTTTACAAAGGCATTTTGAGGATTCAAGATAATCTTATCCACAACCTTTCTAAGTCTATTAGCAAGAACTTTGGCAATGATCTTGTAGACTCCACTCACAAGACTGATAGGACAAAAATCCTGAAGATCTACCGCCCCAGGCTTTTTCGGGATTAAGGCAATGAACGTGGCATTGAGGCTTTTAACAAACTTACCATGAGCATGGAAATCATGGAAAACCCTCATGATGTCAGTTTTAATCACATCCCAGCAATCTTGGAAGAAAGCCGTGGAAAAACCGTCAGGACCTGGGGCCTTATCTCTGTTCATACCCTTCACCACCTTCAAAACCTCTCTTTCCTCAAAAGGAGCCTCTAGAGAAGAAGCCTCTGCCGCGTCTAAAGAGTCAAAGCCCAAGTCATCCAACCTAGGCCGCCAAAAGAGTCAAAGCCTCTAGAGAAGAGCTCCATTTATTAAAATTGAATAGCAAACCGTAGAAATACAAAGGCTATCCATGCTCTCCATTTCTCCCCAAACCCACTCCTTTCCAGCAAGTATAACAAGAACTCCCCATTTACATGGTCAATTCCTTTTCAAGATCCCATTTGCATATTAAACCTGGTTCTCATGATCTAAGTTGACTATCAATACACTCATTAGCAATCAGAACCAAATCCAGAATTTGTCTCCCTTTAATAAATGCATTATGTGAATTTTGCAACACCTGTTTCAATCTGTTTGCTAGCACCTTGGAAATTATTTTGTATATGGCACCCACTAGAATGATAGGCCGAAAATCCTTAATATCCACCGCACCAACTTTCTTTGGTATGAGAGATATGAAAGTGGCATTAATACTTTTCTCAAGCCACCCTTTACTATGAAATTCTCTAAAACCTGACATTATATCCTCTTTTAGAATCTCCCAACAAGTTTGGAAAAAACCCAAAGAAAACCCATGAGGCCTTGGGGCTTTATCTCCATTCAGAGTTTCTAACCATCTCAAAAACCTCACTCTCCTCAAAGTCTCTTTCCAACCAAGAACCCTCCTCTTCACCAATGGCTTGAAAGGAGAGTCCATTCATCTTTGGCCTCCAGCTATACTGATCTAAATACAGTTGCATATAAAACTATACTATAGGATCCCTTATCTCAGTAGAATCTGACGATAATAAGGACCCATTAACAAGTAAAGCCTCAACAATATTATTTCTTCAATTTGAATTCGCCACCGTGGTATTCGGGCTTAGAGAACCCGATATGGCATGGAGAGATATTTCAGGTTCCAAGCCTTCTCCCAAGTCAAGTTCAATGTCGGAGTCCACCAAGTCAATAGAATCATAATACACTTCCTCATTTTTATCCTCATATTGCAATTCCATTCTTGTCATGAGATACAATCTAGGAGACTTGCACCTGTGAGCGAGATTCCACTTGTCGTCGCAATAATAACACAACCCTTTTTTCCCTTCGTTCTCTCATTTGATGAGGTGTGATTTTCTAAACAGGTATGTGAGCATGTGATCTGCTGGATGAAGTATTCGGTGGAGGAGATGGTAGAAGATGCTGCCCAGTAGCAGGGGCAGAATTACTCCATTGTTGCTGCCTGTTGTAAGAGTAAGGAGTGGTAGAAGGTCTGAAAGATTTCCTAGTGCTGAGGAGGTACTCTTCTTGTAGCTTAGCCAACCCAAATGCAACCCCAAGGGTTAATGGGTTTAACATGTGCAATGGAAGGCAGATCTCATCTTTCAAACCACTAAGGAAGCAGCTCAAACGGATGGCATCCGAGAGACCTCGCAGCCGGTTGGAAAGGGCCTCAAATTGAGTTGTATACAAGGCGACAGTAGAAACTTGGCGAAGCTTAGTGAGGGCTTCCATGGGGTCATCGTAGGCAAGACCAAAGCGGGCCTGCAGGGCCTTGAGGAAGGCGTCCCAAGTGGGAAACTAACCACTCTCATCAGCATCCTGAAACCATACGAGAGCCTCACCCTCCATGTGAAAGGAGGCCATGCGGATGCGGTGGTGAAGGGGGGTACGGTGATAATCAAAGAATTGATTGACCTTGTAGGTCCAGCCGGAAGGGTTGTCACCGTCAAAATGTGGGAAATCCAAGCAGACAGATTTGGTGTGGATGTGTCTTCCTACCCAGTCATCATAATCATCATGGTAATGTAGTTCTTCCCTATCATCTCTATGGTCGTGAGGAGGATTTCTATGCTCATCATGAAATTGGTTCCTGCACTCCTCAAGCTCGATGAAAGGAGGTTGATTTAGCCAAAAGAGTTTTCAGCATATCTGCCATCTCAGCCATTTGCTGCGGGAAATCCACAGCCTCTTGCTTAATAGCCTCTTGACATTCCTTCACTGACTCAGATAACTGAAAAAACCGTGTGCCTTCAACCAAAGAAATAGGTAGAAGTAGGACGAGAAAAAAAAAAATTTCGGATCTGGAAGCCAAACAGTGTAGAATCGTTGGGTTTTTATACCAAATGTAATGAACTCTCTTAAACTCTCTATTTTTGGGTTGATTTTTATGATAAAATGGATATGGATGTGGATGAAATGTATGAAGAAATACTGAAATATATTGAAATGATAAGGAGCTGTTCGAGACGCTCTCAATCTCCAGAAAACTCAGCAAAATGATTATCCAAATATCTCCTACCCGTTGGTGCCCAGCTTTATAGACTCAATTCTGTTAGAATATTCTAACAGAATTGCAGCTGTCTATACTACCCAGCTGTCCAACTAAAATGCAGCAACTTACAAAGGAAACGCAACTTAACAAAACGCAAAGAAAAGAATACAAAACGCAAGGGAAATTAAAGTGGGTGCCAGCTGCCTAAGGTTCCAGAGCCTTCCAACAGGAGCTTGCAGACTTGGGCACTGCACAGCAACTTTAGTTGACTAGTTGCTTTTGAGTTGAATCCCTTATCTCCTTCCTTCTTCTCGGTTCAACCATTAAGCCAAGCCATTCTCTGAGACTCTAAATAATACCCATGCCATGCCCATAACAGGTTTCCTGAAGACAAACAATATTTGCCTTTCACTCCTTAATAAGACCCTTAATCTTCACCCTCTTCTCCTCCTCATTCAGTCCTCTCACGTTCCAAGTCTAAGATATCAGGCTTCATTAATCATATGGATTCCCCTCCCCTTTCCTTTATCACTATTAGACTGCCCTCCCTTTACTTCATAATTGATAGAACATGCCAATCGCTTTAATTCCCTTTTTCTTTGATATCGGACTTAGAGGAAAGTTCAGATGTGCCAGCCATACTACTCGTATTCCGGTTTGCGTCTATAGCTGTAAACAGAGCCCACATATGCTCCTCATACCCCTCATATGACAAGCCCTCAATATGTCAAAAAATTTCACCCATTGAGCTACCCAATCACACAAAACTGCCTCAGGCACTACCTGTCCACCTAAAACCGCCACTGGACTAACCTCCAAGGGTTCTAGCTCCATCAACTCCTCAAATCTAACAGGCAACAAATCCAAAGCCATGTTTTGAGTCTCCTCATATGCTATAACCGAACATGAACCACCCTCAAACCGGGTCATCTTTTCCTCAGCCTCTTCTGAGTGTGATCTAATATCCAATCTCGTGGTAGAAATGTTCCCACCTGTTGCATGACTCTCAAATCCACTCTTACGCTACTTTTCGGCCTTCTCTAAGCATGACCCAAGCTCACTGTCCTCCAACACTTGCGAACTACTTGCTAACAATTCCCCACCAGAGCTACTCCCTTGCTCCATCACTCTCAAATCCACTCTTATACTACTTTTCGGCCACCTTTGAGCACAACCCAAGCTCCATGTCCTTCTCCAACACTTGCGAGCTATTTTCTAACAATTCCCCACCCGAGCTACGCCCCTGCACCACCACTCTACCCTCCTCTCCTGCCGCATCCTCTCCCACACCACTTCTTTAGAGCTTTTCGGCTTTCTCTGTCTGAGACACATGAATTTCCTCAGTCGAAACGAGCATCGATCTCATAACTATCGACGGAGCACTCAGTGCCGAGCCATTGCCAATGCCTTCCAAACACACAAGGACTACATCAGCTTCATCTGTCTTTGCCAAGTCTTTCTCCATGCTCCAGTGAGTCTCCACCGTTGTTCCCAGCACCCCCGCCTTCACTCTCCATTGAGACGTCTTTTTGTTTGGTGACCAACAAGTATAGGCACTGAAGTGAGTCAACTCAAGTTCGACTTGTTACTCTTTTACCAATTGGGCTTTTATTTCCTTCCCACAACTATCACCACTCGAGCCCACTCGCCTCAAGGTCCTTAACTGAGTCTTCTATTTCTTCTGCCGAGACCACTACTTTACCATTCCTTTTCTCTAACATCTTATCACCTGGCCCTTCTAGCTTCCCCTCCCCTTTGTCCTCGGAGCCCATCTCCAAAATGCCCAACCATCTCTCCGCTTCAGTCTTAAGTGAAATTAAGTAATTCTTCAACAGTTGCATATTTTTCGCACGTTCCAAACCAAGCTTCAACGACCCATCACCTTCTGCATGATCTCCGGCCAGTGAATGTGGATTTCCCATTTTTGCTTTCGTTTGAATACCAGAACTGCCCAAAGTGCCCATGTTCGAAGACTTCCTTTCTTCTCTGTGCCTTTTTCCTTCGACCGCTGCTGCATACGAGCGCCCTCCCAGGACCACCAGCATTGCCACAGGTAACTCCCCATTCTGCACCCCCCCAATTTTTTTCACACCTTCTCTTCGCTTCTCATAATAAAGCTTCAACCAATGCATCTGAACAAGGCATTCACCCCATCCCCTTCCGTCTCTACCCTCCGATATAATAACGAAACTTCGCCACCCTCCACCTCCATATCCCGACAACTCAATCAATCTGCCGTATTTATTGTCCCATCACTGCAGCACGTACGCTGTGTTCACTAAGTGAAAGGTCCTCCAATTCTTGCATAAGTTGTCTCCTTTGATCAACACTTCCAGCGATTTCGGCAACCAGAACACGCTCAGCCTGCCTAGGACCACCGCCCGGAAGACTCCTATGCTCCTCTCTACCAATTGAGCACCCCCACTGACCTCAGACTGAAACTCAAAAGATTTCGCTTCCACATAAAAAAATTCCAAATACCCCATCTCTCGACCCCAACAAGCACTTGGCGAACAGAATTCTGATGGTAGACCTCCACAACACTGATGCGCTGACACTAACCTCACATGCTACCCATGAGGGACTAAGAGATTTTTTTATATACTCCAAAGATCATTTTCTACCATCTTTTATTGAAATGGAAAGTTTACGAACTACATTGGTTTTGATGACTTTGAAGACGAAAGAACACTCCTTTCTTATATACAGTGCCAAAGTCCAAGGCCAACTTTTAAATTTTGAACATATCGAAGTGCTTCAATGCTAACATCATAAAGGATTAACTAGAATAGCCTTCATCAGTAAATTCAAATAACAGTATACCCTATCTCTAGAAATGCACTTCTCTTCCCAACAAACTTATTAATTAAGATAGTCTAGCATTGATATAGCAGCAAGGATCTATATAAAATTTGGAGACTAACCAAGAATGATGACCTTCCATCTGAGGAAGAGGCGCCATAAGTGTCCAAGTAGTCTCTTAGTCGAGCAAGACTATCCCTCATTGCATGTATGTTGTCTATCCCAAAGAAAACTATCTGATGAAAATGACAAAAAGGAAACATCGCGCTGTTAAATAATATGAATTCAAATTTTATGACCAAGAGATTGACAATCTGACAGCACAAGCCATAAAGAGACCTCAGATTGAAAACTAATTTGACGATGACTCTGAGCCACCTCCCATTGCCCCATTCGCCAAAGCATTTTCCTAGGTCTTGCATCAGCAATATATAGCTTCCTTTGAAAAAAAACAAAAAAACAAAATCTATCAATTTTAACCCAAAAACAGAAATATAGAGCCCTTTTTTTTGAAAGAAAAACTTCTTTATCTATCGAAACCCCCATTATAGAAGAAATAAGCATCTTAAGTAAACAATTACGACTAATTATTGCAACAAAACTTTATTTTCTTTATATACTATAGTATATATATATATATATATAGAACAAATAAACAATACGTAACACAAAAGAAGTAATAACATGCATGCAAATCTTAGAGGGTTCTACACTACATATTCAGATTATATTCATGCATGCAATAGTTAAGTAATTAAACTACGTCTCTATATTAGGGGTTTATCTTGTATACTTTCTGTGTACTAGGGTTGTACCCCTCTGCGCTTTTAATGGAATTGAATTACTTATTAAAAAAAAAAAATTAATAATACGTGAACTACTACATACAAGCTTCATCATTGCAAGATTGTAGACGGTAAAATACAGAGTGGCATTTAAACAGAAAGTTTTGCATCATATGGACTAAAGGAAAAAAAAGTTGCTTTGGATGATATTATGTAGAGCAGCACTATTACATTAGGAAGTAGATGTCAATATTTCTGAAGAAATTAAGAAAAAAAAAGGTCAAGAAAGAATAAGAGAGCCATAGCAGTGTGAAGATACCATACAATATGAGTAATAGTAATAATAAATAATAATAAATAGCAACAACAATAAAGAACAGAGGGAAGAAATTCTATACAACTACCTCCGCTCCCCAGTTAAACCAGAAAGTTGGGTACAAAGTGCGGCAACAAGCTTTTCATCAGTGTTGCTGCAGATAAATGCATAGAAGTGAATTCATGTAATTTTGACAAGAGGAATATGGATCAAACATAAAATTTAACACTTCCAACTCCATAAATGTAATATCTTTTTTGATCTGCACTGTCTTTTCTGTGTTTTTGTTTCTTTTTCCATTTTATTCTTCTGGATTTTGAGGCAGTTGATTTGACAGATATTTGACATTACCTCCTCATATTCATCATGAGACCAACTAATGGTTGGGAGGAACGTGCAAGGACAGCTCCAGTTCCTGTAACTCATCACGTATAGCAAAACATAAGTAAGTCATGCCAAACAAAAGAACAAAACAAAGATTTGTTGCATACCAGGATGACACCATGAAACTACAGGCAACCGGCATCTTGCACGAAAGTTTGAAGCCTGAATCACTTCTTCATCACTAGGATCAATGGCCATGCAAATTTATTACATTCACAGTTCCAGTATCAAAATGGAGTGAACTATATCAAGCTTGAAAAAATTTCAGAGAGAAATCAGAAAGTATAGATCTAGCTGCTTACCTAATCCCTCTTGGCACAATCAAGGCAAATGGATAACTTTGACACATGTTATAGTCGGAATTTATGCTACTTATTCTCCACAAGTCATTGGATGATGTGAATGACTCACTCTCAATCATACTCATTGATGCACGGTAGGAGCCTTTTCCAAGAAGCCGAAAATACTCATTTAGTAACCGCACCTTTGGGTTAGTATTGTTGAATTTAGAAGGTCCACAAACAAAAGCATAAAGATCCCATAGACTTGCTGGCTTAGTACACCTCAGTAATGCATTAAATACTGCACGTCTCTGTAAGATTCAAAAATCATACAACATGCAAGAAGCAACTTACAGCATTCTACATGAATGATTAATAACAACCCATCATGGCTTAAATACTCCCATGTGCTGGCATAATTTTTTTTCATAAGTAATCGAAATATCATTAAAAACAAATAGAGCTACTCAGGTACACAAAGAGTATACAGGAGAAACACCTAGTTAGAAATAATTACTATTATAACTACAAAGTTAGCACTAAAATTTAGAATTGGACACAAAAAGAAAGAACAGCATTAACTAACTAAAAAAACCAATTACTGACGCGTGAAAATTTGTTGTTCATAAACCTCTTTTTTTTTTTTTTTTTTTTTTGATGACAGGAGTATCCCCACCTTCGGTGGGACTAATCCCCTGTTGGGAGCTAGCGCAGCAACCCACCGCCACGACTCCCCACTTAAAAAGAGATAATAAATATAGCAATCTTGGGTCTGCAATGATCCACTTGCATCTACCATCTTCTGTGACTCGCTTTCCCAATACCATTCTTTTTATTAACGTTTAATATGAACTGACTTTTGGATAGACTTAACATATGTGATTCCTGAAGCAAACTTTGAATGCACCTTATAGACATATTTTAGAGTTTCATGATATATGATGTTAACTAAATTGGACCCTGCTAATTCATTATTGTTTCCTTGGATTTTTTTTTTTTTTTCCAACCCTAGTACACAAGGAATATACAAAAGAATCGCTAATATGAAGAATAAGAAAGACAAAAGTTCAAAAAATTTGCAAAACTATAAACAAGCAAACTATGATGGGTAGATATCCAAGTATATAAAGTGTTAGATCACAATCTTCCGCAACTCTGTCACCGAAGTCTCAATATCTTCAAAGCTCCAAGCATTCCTCTCTCGCCAAAGACACCATATTAAACACAATGGAGCCAACCTCCATACACTCACACTCATAACTCTACCACGCCCAACCTGTCCTCCCCAACTAACCAACAAATCAATCACCTGTCTAGGCATAACCCACTCTACACCAAACAGATTAAGAATGAAACCCCATAATTCTCTTGCTACTTCACATTGAATCAATAAAAGGTCAACGGACTCGTCACTCTTCTTGCACATGCAACACCACTCAACTATCACAATATTCATCTTTCTCAAATTATCAAGCGTCAATATTTTCCCTAATGCTGTTGTCCACACAAAAAACGCCACCTTCGAAGGAGCTTTGACCCTCCATATACTCTTCCATGGAAAAAAGGATCCATTCTGGTTGTTAACACTTGATAAAACGGCTTCACTTCAAACTTGCTTCTTTTGGAAGGACTCCATCCTAGTCTATCCACCTCTCCTTGTCTTATTTGAAAATCTCTCAAAGAAAGATACTACCACCTCCACCTCCACCTCCCAATCTGAACTAGTGTAGTAAAAATTACATTCCACTTAATAATCCCTTCTCAAAACTACATGTTATCCGCCACCCACGTATCCTTTCTTTGAGCAATACTAAACAATCTGGATACAAAATCTTCTACGGACTATCCCCACACCAAACATCATGCCAAAAAGTAACCTTTGACCCATCCCCCACCTCAAATCTAACAAGCTTGGAAAACTTATCCCACCCCATGCTAATATGTTTCCAAACTCCCACTCCAAATGTCCATGTTACCTCCTTAGAGCACCAACCTCCCCTGATACTATCATATTTAGTCTCTATCACCAATCTCTATAATGCCTCTCTATCCATAGCATACCACCATACCTACTTTCCAAAAAAGGGCTCGATTGAACTGAATCAAATTTCTAACTCCCACCCCACCTGATTTTATCGAATTGCAAATCATTGCCCAATTCACTAAATGGAATTTAAACTCATCCCCAATACCACCTCATAAAAAATTCCTCTGAAGTCTCTCAAGCCTATTAGCTACTCCCACGGGAATAGGGAAAAGATTTGCATGTGACCCTGGATTTCACCATATAAACACTTTATAAATTAACTCATTGAGTATGATTTGCATGTGACCCTCCCTGACATAGCTTCTTAAGCACCAAAAGAAAAAATGTTCTACATCCTTCATAATGCAATGATATGGAACTCCCTGAAAAGAAACTTTGAGCATTTCAAATTGTAATCCCATCATCATCTCCAAATGAATACTTTTCTAAACATGTTAGATGTTTCTGGTAATCTATTATCAACCCCACACTTAAGAGAAAGGTTACTTAAAAATATCAGACTCCTCGTCAGCAATCTGAATCCTTCTTTCCTAAATGCAACACGTTAATGTGCCAAGGAATTTAGTGGACTAATCTAATGCATTCCCAGTATTGACTTTTTTTTTCAATGGGTAAATTTTGAATTCATTAATGGGGAAGAAGAGTACAATAAGAAAGAAAAGGAAAAAAAATGAAGGGGAAGAATAAGGACAGGGGGTTGTTGGGGGGAGAGAGAGAAAGAACTAATCACAAAATTCCTCAGTCATAGCCCCTCTTCATACTCATGATTCCATGTGCAAGTTAGGACACCCGGGAGTATAGATGAAGCACTTCTTCCATGAAATTAAGGTATCAGCAAGATCCTTTTTTTTTGATAAGTATAAATTAACCAAGGTATCACCAAGATCCTTCTCTTTCTTTAATCCATTTGATGACATTAACCTCATCTCATCTCCTTTCTTTGAAGATTTATGAAATCCATGATCGCGTGCTTCACTCATACCAACAGTAGAGCCACACCTTACTCTGATCCCTTCCCATTTCCTTGTTGTCGTTATTGTAAAAAATCAAAGGTGTAATTTCATCTTCAACTGGATTAAAATTTTCAAAGTTTAAAGATCAATTTTGGAAGATAACAAAAATTGTGCAAGTGCAGAATCTTGAATTTAAGGAATTCCCTTGATTTAGAAGAACTTAAAATGCATTCCTTTTACCAACTTCCATTTTTGAAGGTGGTGTTAAGCTCAGGCACATCAAACCCCAATATGCAGTAACATTTAAAAAGTAAAACCTAAGCTAATGGAATCTTTCCTATGAGCTATCTACTTGTCTTTAAAGATGTCATCTAAATCAGACATACTTCAGGAACCCATTGTGGATACCTCTTACATATTATTTGTTCATTCCATGGTAATTAATAATTGAAATTTTACTATAAACATAAAAACAAGGTTTAGAGTAAATATATTGAAAAATATGACATTGCACATCAAACATAGTATGAATCGAATACAGTAAGAACTGGCAGTGAAATTTACCTGCTTCGTTCTAGGGCGGAAAGCAAAGACAATAATTCTCATATCTTTTCCTGCAAAATATAAGAGGAACCATTATTTGTGTTACAATCTTCACAAAGAAGGACCAAGTAAATCATTGAACTAACAGGCTATATCGTACGGGCTATACAAGACCAACTAGGTTAAAGAATAAAATAGCTAACTAGCAAAACATGTAGTCGCTATTCTAGTAAAAATTATTGGTGATGAACAAGCGATTGCTTGTAATAAGGAAAATTGGAAAACTATATCTTAACAAAAATTAATCTACAACCTATTATATCAACAACTTCTAAATGTAGGCAAATTGTACTTTCCCACTTTAACTTTTTGTGCCATTCGAAATGTTCCCTCTAAACTTTAAGTTTGAGCAATCAAACTCTCAAACTATATGATTAGTTACTATGTCCCAAACTATTGAAAATTTTCCCAGTTTTCAATATATTTAACCTTAATATTCATATGCTTTACCACATAATTATATGAAAAAAAAAATCAACACAAGCTCGTCAGATAATGAGATAAACACATGAATTTTATGGTTAAAAATCGACACAAGCTCCCCTGAGCTTCCATCACTTTTGCAATTACCCAAAAAAAAAAAAAAATTCAAAAACTCTCAATTTAGTATTGAGGGAACCACGTAAATTATGATATTCTTGTGTGTGATTGTTTGAGTTATTTACCGTAATTTGTGTTTTTTTGCACAACACTGAGTTTTTTGGAAGGCACACTGAATTTCACAGCCAGAACTAGCTCTCAAACAAGCCCCATCAGTCCCATAGTCCCAGCAATAAAAACCCCAAGTCAACCACCACTGCTATTTGGCTTCCAACAATAATAAAGGTACTGTTTACAGCCTCTTGAACAGCCTGATCTCTCCTTTGTCCCACTTATTTTCCCAGCCTTTTTCCACCGTATAACCCTGACCCAACTCTCCCTAAACCCTAAAATAAACTGCTGCCAGAGAAACCGTCCATTCAAGCATAAAACTCCTTTTGTTTGGAGGGATTAAAGGAACAATAAAAAGCGATAGGAGGGAAATGTGAAGGGAGAGAGAATTCCCTTCATTTGGTAGGACAACAAAAGGGAGGGGAGGGGGAGGCAAAATCCCCTTGGGCCAATAAAACCAAAGTGGCAAATTGAAAGGATGGAGAGCAGGCTTCTTACAAAAGTTTGAGAAATTCTTTTTTTCCCTCACTTTAAATTATTACATAGAGGCAAAAAATGGTAAAATCATATATTAACACTCTCCTTCGTGTCTATTTTCCTTCCTACAAAACAATATGAAAATGGGGCTTGCCCTCCTCTCCCTTTTCCCTTCCCCTCTGCATCCTTCCTACAAATTCAAACCTCCAAACATAATCCTCTGCACTTTTCCCAAATTTTGCCATCAAAACCTTCCAATCAAATAGCCTTAAAGCCCTTTGGCACTGCTTTCCTGCATAAGAGAAAGTGAAAGCCTTTTGACTACAACCACGGGCTCTTGCTCACACCACTACCACTACCAAGGCAACATCTAGATCACCGCCTTGTGCACTAACATCAACTGCCAACATATCCACTCATCCCTTGGTATTCAATGAGATCCAAACAGCATCTTGTCGTCCAATAAATCTTCAAACAAAAAAACAATTCTCTTGCAAAACAGTCTTAGAATGATTTTTTTTAGGGGAAACTTCACAGAAGGCCCCTGAACTTCCACGCGATTTGAAAAACCCCCCTCAAACTTTGACTTCTCTCATTTTCACTCCTCGAACTTCCAATTTCTATCATAAGACCCCTTCCGTCTGTTTTAACCGTTAAAATTTTTTAAATTCCCAAAATACCCCTCATTTTAGGGTTTAGATTTTTTTATAATTTTTTTTTGTTTAAAATACAGGGGTTTTTGGAAATTTTAAAAAATTTTAACTGTTAAAACAGATGAAAGGGGTCTTATGATAGAAATTGGAAGTTCGAGGGGTGAAAATGAGAGAGTCAAAGTTTGAGGGGGGGTTCTTTAAATCGCGTGGAAGTTCAGGGGGCTTCTGTGAAGTTTCCCCTTTTTTTTAATAAGAATTGAGATACCATTAAAGCATAAGGCGCCTCCAGAAACACAAGAAATATACAAGAGAAACTACCTAGCTAATAAGAGTAAAAAGAACAAGAAAATCATGATAAATAATCACCAAAGGAAAAACAAAAGCAGTTATCCAAAGATACAAAGTATTGAAAAATAAAGACATCATACATGACGATTCATTTAACACATCAAAAATATAAATTAAGATAAGCAAATGATTAGAAAGCATACCAATGACCTGAAGAAGTCGTCGTGATGGTGTCTTGTCAGACTGACGAGGCGCTGATTGAACCCTTACAGCCTACATGCACTTAAAGTAGTAAATTAAACATGCAACTATTTCACACTAAAATAATCACAAAAATTAGGGGTGGGACCAACATCCAAAGGTCAAATAACATGAGTAATAAAAAAAATAAAAAATAAAACCATTTCAATCAAGTCAAAAGAATAAAACCGAGGGAATCAATATCGTCAGATAATTGAATGTGTCATTTCCTGAGACAACTTTGGGATCAGCATGATGATGGTGGAACAGAAACTCGCATGAACTTGAGAAAATATTACAGCACCCCTCATCTTGCCTACCAAGCCATACCTTTTACTATGTCTGTACTTTATGTTTCAGTATTGCCACAACCCACCCCAGAAGATTAAAGAGAGAGAAGGGAGCATTACAGCTAGTAAAGGGCTCACATAGCTCCTAAATAAAGTTAGGGATCATAATTAGGAAGCAATCAAAAGAGAGCATCTTATAAAAGCTAAATGAGTAAAAGTATCACACTATGATGACTATTCAAGAAATAGAAGAGATATCAGGTTAAGAACCAGGAAGTAACTAAGTTTCCTCAGGAAGGACACAAAGGTCAAGCAACACCTTTAAAGGCAGTGGTAGGGGAAAAAGGCTGTTTGACAAGATCTTATCAACACATATGAGGGCGGCGTCACGTGTAAAAATTATAATTCACAAGACGGATTTACCACTGATACAATGACAGAATCATTTCAGAGCAAGCTTCATGATCCATTGTAACATGAAGCAAGGAGACAGCCAGACAGTTATGCATGTCAAACCTAGGGAGAAGTAGACAATAGCCCCAGATTTGGAGAAGAAGAAAAAAATTAAACATTCCATGATAAGAAGAATAATTTGGCAAAACCTGATAAAAAGAAATAATCCTCAGTTTCTCCCTTGTTTCTTAATCCTACCTCTCCCATTCATCTTATCTTCAATCATCCCAAACCCACTACCATTTGCTTTCCAAGCTTCCATCAGTGGCAAATGTCCCTATGTAATGAGAGATGAAAAGCAATAAACCCAATTCCAACAACTTCGTGTCAGAACAAGACTCTTACTGCTACCCTTGAATAATAGTTTAGAAAGTTTTGGCTGAAAAAATAACCAAGACAATCAAGCTGGTAAAGAAAACTGGACTGAAGAACTGAGACACCAAAATCAAACACACGAGGTTTCCTGGTCCACCAGGGACAGGGGCAGAGAAGTTGAAGGCTCATTTGCACTCTGCAGGGGTGAAGGGGCTCAAATAAGTGCATCAAGTGGTACTGCAGTCTCTCCCTGTGACTAGAAAAGGAAGATGACAAGAAGCATTCAATAATCGTAACAGGTTCCAGGCTAACCAACTCCCAAACTCTAATCAGCTGATGCATTACCAGTAGGGAGGGATTAAAAACACTTATCTGCCCTTGGATCCATGGAAGTAGCCAAGGGCATCAAAAGTACAATTTATTGGAGCAATCAAGATGTAGGTGGACCTGATGAAATTGCACAGATAGAGGTAGAGATGATGGAAGTGGAGGCCTGGTAGAATTGGAAAGGGTTGTACTCTAGGGATATCTATGCAGACTTAAATGCAAGTAAAATATACATCATAGCACTTCATTTACACCATAACATAACAATAAATAAATAAAACACTCAGATATGAATCTGCAAAAACTCCTCTACAATTTAATCAGATCCTTGTCTCAGAAAAGTAACTGCACAATGAAATTATAGATATATTTATACTCCAGGCTGGAGAACCAAATCAAGTTTCCTACTCAAGGTACAGAAAAGAGAAATGCAAACCAAGAAGCTACAGAAAAGAGAACTCACTGTTTTTGTGAACTTCTCTATAGTGGCCAGCGGTATTGTGCCAAGTGCAATGATATTCCTTGTTCCCTCACTCTTACCAAAGAAAAGAAATAATATTAGAAAACCATGGAGGATATGACAATACATGCAAGTTTTTTTTTTTTTTTGGACAAGGACAAATATTTACAAGTAAACATACAAAATACATGAATACCACACATGCATTTGGGTGTAAATGTATACATACATCCATTCACATGTGCACACCCACAGATTCATACATACGTCCGTCCACATTGCACACTCATATTTGCATATACTTATAAAGATACACTTATGGAGTATATTTTGAATCTAACAGATTTGGTATCTCTTAAGAATATTAAACGCAACAAAGACAATTTAATTTTATAGGTAACCACTCTATGGTTAAGCTGTAACAATCTTTTCATATTCTATTCTCTCTAGTGGTTGGGTTGGGTTCTTCTTTTGTTGGGTTTTTTTTTTTTGTGATCCTTATGTATACTCCCGTGTGTATGGAGGGGGCGCCTTTCGCTTTTTAATAAAATTTGATTCTTACTTATCAAAAAAAAAAACATCATATGGTACAAAACATCGCCCTAAATTTCTAATTTTTTCTCATCTTTTTATCTTCTTCTTTTGATTCCTTTTTCTCCCAAACCCTAGAAAGCTTCTGTTAGAGTGATAAGGTGTCCCCTTCCAGAAGGTAGTTGGGTGTCCCTAGAAGGTGTCTTAGTGTGAGGTGTCCCTAGAACATTGTATTTACTCCTATAAATACTAGTAGGAGGACGGGGTTCTGTTTCAAAACCAAAGGGGTGGAAGGAACGAAAAAATTTGGAATGTTCTCTCAACTTTTATGTTGGAGCCATTAGGCCTAGCCGGGGTAAAAACAGGGTGTGTTTGCGGGTTTAAGGTTACTTTGTAGTGGTTGGGTTTTTTTGTGGGTGTTTTGGGTTCTTCTTTTGTTGGGTTTTTCTTTTTTTGATGGTCCTTGTGTATACTCTCTGTATACATAGGAGCGCCTTTCGCTTTTTAATAAAATTTGCTTCTTACTAATCAAAAAAAATATTTAGAATTTTGAAATCACTATATTTTCTTATCATGATATCATAACAATAAGACAAAATTACCATTTTACCCTTCTTCAACCTTCATTCCACCGAAAACTAAC
Source organism: Betula pendula (assembly GCA_900184695.1). Classification (NCBI taxonomy): domain Eukaryota; kingdom Viridiplantae; phylum Streptophyta; class Magnoliopsida; order Fagales; family Betulaceae; genus Betula; species Betula pendula. The sequence goes on from FXXK01000393.1 coordinate 98,129, forward strand.
TATTTCTTTTCTTTCTCCTCTTCATTGCTGATTTTCTTCCTTTCTTTTTCTGCCTGGTTCATTGGTGATTGACTGAAACTTGTGACAACGGTGAGATTTTCTTTGGAGGTAGGTAGCGCCAACATCACTTTGTCGATAAAGATGTTGACGACATCCAATGTGCTTATTTAAAATCCTCTTTTATGAGATCTCTCTTGGATTGGGTTGTAGTCTATGTTCCTAATTTCTCCTCATCAAACATTTTAAATCTTGTTAAATTCTTAAATTTTAGACACCTTTAGGGTGATTGTTTCTCTTGTATACTTTTAGTGTACAAGGGCCATGTCTTTTTCTTTTTTAATAAATTATTATTCATAAAAAAAAGATGTTAGAAGTCATCAACTCTGCTATGGTTTCCATAAACCATACCCTGATGGTACAAATGGTTCAGAGAAACGGGTTATGTCCATGATCGCTTTTAATGATATTTCCATTTTCAAAAAAAAAATAAAAAATTCCCCTGATAATAATCGGTTGTTATAATAGTAAGTAGTGTTCCCCTTATAAGAAGACTGTTGGTTGTAAATGGGTATGCGCAGTCAAGTTTAATCCCAATGGCTTACTTGACTGATTGAAAGCATTGTTAGTTACCCAAGGATACACATAGACCTATGGTGTTGATTATAAAAACATTTTTCCCCCTAGGGATAAAATTTCTTCTATCCGTGTGATTATTTCTCTAGCTATTAATCTTGATTGGACACTATTTCAGTTAAACGTCAAAAATGCATCTCCACAGTGACTTATTTGAGGAGGTTTACATGGAGCAACCACCAGAGCTTGTTGCTCAAGGAGAGTATCATGGCAGTGTTTGTAAGTTGAAGCTCTGTCTGACATAAAACATTCACCAAGGGCATGGTTTGGGAAATTTTCCAAGGCAAACTTAGAATTTGGTTGGCGTGGTTTGCGCTTTTCAATAAAATTGTGATTACTTATCAAAAATTAATCTTGTAATTTTACATCATTTAATAATATGTGTGTATCTATCTACCTACTAATCAAATTATATATATATATATATATATATATATATATAGTATATTATATATTATAAAAAGTAATAAGAGAGAGAGATAGAGAAGCCAGCCACTCTAGGGTTGAGCTCTCGCAATCTTTTCGTATGCTCGCTCTATAAGCATCAACACCAACAATTATCTATTTTAAGTTCCCGAAAACCAGACAGGCTAACAATATTATGTATGCTAAAACAAATGCAACGGACAAGATTAAGCCAAACGACCATGCAATAGCATTATTTCTAATTATCAGCAAGTTTTAAGTAGATTTATTGTCATTGTCCTTTCATATTAAAATATAAAAGAAGGATGTCCTAAATCTCTGGGTATTCTAAATCTCTCCTCCTATTCCATGCCAATTTTTCTTCTCTTCATCTTCTTTCTTCTCATTAGAAGCATCCATATCACATTCCAACTTGCCACCAAAGTATATCAAAGACCAAACTCATAACAGGTTAGACTTGCAACATTGATGGCTGACACCATCTATAAAAACACTGAGAGCAGTTCGATGCCTGCATGCAAGTTTGTGATTTATGTGCTTTGCAGTTCCATCTGTTTGTTTAGGGTTGAAACGTGCAAAGTATGATTGTTTTGGCTGCATCAAACTGGAAATATTTGATTAAAGCTGGTGGTTGAAATTGACCTGATAGAAAACCATAGAGCTTCTACCCACCAGTGCAAACAGCTTATCAACGGCAACAACACCCCCCCCCCAAAAAAAAGGGGAAAGGAAAACTATTAAACAAGCTCTTGTTTCTAGATGTAAAAAGAATCAATTCTACATCTTGATGCTGCTACAACAGTGCCTTCATTCTTCTAACATGTTTATGACACACAACATAGTAAAGAGATGGATGAGTACCAGAAATTCACTTAGGAATGCAATGCACATAAAGGCTAGTAATATTGCGATATCAAGCAAACAAAGTTGACATGCGAAAAAAATTTAACTCATTACTTACAAGAAAAATAAGACGAAAATTGGTTACTATCAAAGTACCCGCCTCATCAGTATTAACGAGAACAACGCCATATCCCTGAAAGCAAAGTCCATATAATGAATTAACCCCATTGATACATTTAGACAACCCGAAAATGAGTAGAAAAGAAATTGAACCACTATTACTTACATATAAAGTACTGCAATACCCCAGCTATAAAGGTAAAAAAGATGTCTTCAATACCCATCACCATATATATTTAATGATTAGATGCATATCACATCCATCACAACCTTTGAATTCTTGAGAAAATCTTATTTCCACTGACAATATCACGGATTGGCCAGTTTTACATATTGCCACAAACAAACAAAAAAGAAGTAGATAAAATCCAGTCTTGCTTACTCTTCCCTATCCACCAAAAAGACCCACTTTTGCTTAGTTTTCCCCATCTACTAAGAAGATCCACTCTAATACTACTCTAGACACAACATAAACTTGGAAAAACNACACTTTTTTTTTTTTATAAGTAATTTCATTATCATTAATTAAGCACAAACAGGTGCAACCCTAGTACATAAGGAATATATACAGGGTCTAAGTGTAGATTTCCCATTCTTTTTTCATCAAATTAGGAAAACTATCACTTAGCCTCCTAGTCTCCCCCAATTCTTTTAATTTGTTTAAATCCCAGACTAATCTACCAAAGGGGTTGCAATGTCCCCTTTTTGTGTCTCAAAAAGACAAAAATACCCCTAAAAATGCCCTAAACACAAAAATACCCCTACAAGTCCAAAAACAAAGCTACCCACGGCCACACCGTGGGTTTCTTTTTTGTTTTTTAATTCCTTAATTTTTTTCCTTTTTTTAATTTTTTTGAATTTTTTATTGGCATTTTTGTCTTTTCGGGTGCAAAAAGGGGACACTACAAATTAAGTGGTAGATTGGTAGGGCACATCAATCAAATTGAAATATTAAATGGTACATTGCAAATTGAATAGTAGATTGAGGGGGCTAAGTGAGTTTTCCCCATAAACTTCCTCATCTGACATATCTTGCAATTTCTCTTGCACGAGTTTTAAGTTAAAGGTGCTCAAACTTCACCTTCAACAAAAGTAATATGTTCTACATTCATTTTCATCAAAGACTGAGCATTAAACCACCAACCAACCATCCACCAATGATTTCTTGCTCAAATAGCACTTTCTCCTCCCGTAAGAACAAGGAGGAAAGTACTTATCAAAAAAAAAAAGAACAGGGTGGAAAGTAAGGTCATAAGTTTAAGACCCAATAGGTAACTAAATAAATCATTGAAGCAACCCAACCATCCCAACAAATCTAAGGAAATAAAGACGACCCTTCTTCCTAGCCAGGAAATCTACCTAATATAGTCCATGTGAACACAAAGACCATCCTAACTATTGTCTCAACAGTTTCCAAAAGAGCCCCTATTCCAAGGACCTTAAGGATCCTTACTTGCCTATCCTATGACAATAGAAAATTCTTCTCAACCATAAATATCAATCAAGCCCAATAATCCTTGCTTCCCTAAGGCGAGCCAATAGGGCTAACAACACCACTTCCAGTACCTTCTCCCAACTGTAAGGCAAGAGGAAACTTAAGTAATATACTTGTGAAGACCACCACTACCCAGTTCCTTTAAATTTCAAAAAACGCACCATTGCCAGCATTTACATATTTAAACTTAAGCATGGTCATACTTCAATGTAATATACAGAAGCAGGTTTTCAGAAAACCAGTAGTATATTATCACTTGTAGACTACTCCATTGCTAGCATCTACATGACACATCCTAAACAGGGGTCTAAACACTCGGTAATTCAGTGAAAGAACCAAAACAGAATTACTTATAACAGTAATGTTTTATGAAATGTAACTACGTGTTTATTAAGCATAGAGAATGCACTATGCCTGTATGGCATAAGCAGATAACCACTCTCTCATCTTGTCAAACCTTTACCCATCTTACACATAAACACCTTCAAATAAAACCCTTATAAAGTCAGCCCCAATATTTCATATCCTAACAATTTCTACCACTTCATAATTGTTCGAGTTAAAAACTTCCTTCCATCGGTTATAATTCGCATTCTCCAAGATTCCTAATTCATAATTTTTTGAAATATTAGGGCGTTAACTGTAGCTCTTTGCTTCATTCTTAATTTGCATTTTCATTTGAAACTATTCAATCATGAATACTGTACATATTCACTAATACGTTTCTAAAATTAATCAAGAACTCGTAAAAACAAAAAGAGTAAGTTTTGTTTACACATTCATCAAACTAAAAGTGCGTGAATTTCGCTTCCAATTCAAGACATAAACATAAGATAAAAGAAACTGAAACTCTCCAAATAATTAGAGGTGTTCAGCAATTCAAGCAAGCACTGGACGCACCTGGACTATAACTTCTTCAGCTTCAATCAGGAACTTTAAATTCTCATGCGAAACGGACCGCGAAACAGGCTGGGCAAAGCAAAAACAAAGAATTTGATTGAGACAACGAAGAGGATTGAGAAATAAACCCTAGAATTGAAATAGAAACCGAACCTCGATTTTGAACCATTCGATGGCGTCCCAGCTAGGGGTGGCCTCGAGCTTTTCGGACTCTTCGGTGTCGCGGAGCGACGTCGTCCGAGCGGCGCCTCGTGGCTTAGGCGCGGCCATGCGGCGAACCGACTCCGATGTTTTGATTGTCTGAGAGAGAGAGAGATAGAGAGAGACGTGGGTGGGAAGTTTGTTACGGGTCACCTGCCGTTCAAAGAAGGCTTACTTGCTATTATGCTTTCCTTTGGCAGTTTATAGGATCACAACAAATCAGATAGTGTTAACTCTTATCTGATACAATTACCCGAGTATTTTATTTCTATTAATTATTATCTTCTAACGTTATTAGGCATTCTATTATTTTAATTAATGATTTTAAGATCCTGGAAAAAAAAAAAAAAAAAAAAAAAAAAAAAAAAAAGTATACACACGCTCTTTCAAACTACCTCATGATTGCTAATGTTTTCTCAAATGCGTCAATGTTGTCTCAACTACTAAAATTGTCAATGTCTCTTCAAGGCCATAAAAAAAATAAAAACAGTCTTAAGCTTTTTTTTAATAAGATAGAAATACTCTTATAAATTTGAAAAATAAAAAAATAAAGTTCAAAAACCACCCCCGGCCCCAAGTATTTAGGGTGATTCGAGCCACCCAATGAACCACCACCCCTAAGTGTTGGGGCTATTCGGCCACACCAATGTGGTTTTTTTTTTTTTGTTTTTTTCTTTTGTGTTGATTTCTTTTTCTTTTACTTTTATAATTTTTATAATTTTTTAATTTTTATTAAAAGCATTTTGTTATTGGGAAAGACTTTGTCAATTTTTAGTAGATATTGACAACCAGGTTATAGTTATAGTGTACAAGTGATTGTAATTAACGATTATTGCCTCTAACTGCAATCGTTTTAGGTAGTTATTATATATTCATAAGTGTCTTATATGGTTAGCGGTTATTCAAATTTATAATTGCACCGCATAACCGCTTTTTCGATATTAACCTATTTTGGTGTTTGGGCCTTTTATGAGCATCTTTTTAGGACCTATTTTAGGCGATTTTGAGCATTTTCTAAATAAATAATAGCTTCAATATTTGCAATGAAACTTACCCATAAAAAAAATTATAAAAAAAAAAAAATTATTTGCATTAAAAAATAATATTATATATATTTAATATATAATATATGTTATATATAAAGGTAGGCGGTTAGCGGTTATTAATTGTTTTTGCTTACCCCTAAAATACTAACGGTTATTAACCATCACCCTAGATGGTTAACGGTTTTTCAACCGCCTACAAAAGCAGTTATACATGTGGCTCGTTTGGGTGTCAAATTTAATTTGATTTTATTTGATCCATGTTGACTTCAAAGATATCGAGAAAAAAATGGATTTTGAAATTATGTTTGGATAGTTTAGTAAAATATTTGTAGTAATTATATTTGAAAAAAATAATAAAATATTATTTGAATTATTAAAATATTTTATTAAAAAAAAAAAGCTGGGAGTGGAAATCACCCTTGTGGGTGGCCGGACCACCCACTAGGGTGGTCCGGCCACCCCTCAAATTTTTTTCCTTTTTTCAGATTTTTTTTTCAAAATAAAAATATAATTTTTTATATTATTTTTTTGAGTTGGTTGGAATAAATTTGAGTTGAGTTGAAAAAATTTGAGTTGTTGAAGATTGTTGACTTTTGTGAAAAATTGAGAAGAATTGAGTTAAATCAAATTAAATGGGTTTGCCAAACAAGCCCTGTAATTATGCAGTTAACGGTTATTAGCGGTTAGTTATTATTAGGTGGTTAACAACTGCTCACTTATACATTTATAGTGGTAGTTTGGTGAGGGTATATGTATTTTTCCTTATAATTTTTTAAAATGTAACTTTGAATTGATATCTATTTAATTTAAGAATTTCAAATAATAGAGTAACTTGAAAATTAGATAAAATTACTAATAAATGGTTAATGTGGTTTGACTTTGTAACAAATAAATTCTTGTTGTTTAAAACTTAACTTATAAATTCTTATGGTATGCTTTTGTAACAAAATATTTCTTTTGTACAAATTTCTGCCAAAAAAATAGTCCTTATGAAATTATAAAATCACTCTCAAATATATATATATAAAGAAAAAAAAAAGGAAAAAAAAATGTTTTGCGTGGGTGGTCGATCACTCCAAAATCAATTGCTTAGGATGTGGTTCACCCCTCTGGCCAATTATGGGGGTGGCCAATCACCCCACCCCAAACGCTTTTTCTATTTCTATTTAAATTTTTTATTTGATGGTAAATTTGAACTTTAATTAAAAACTATATGAAAAATTGCCGAAAATTTGTACGGAGGATCATGTTGATATAGAGGCGTACCACGATGATTTATAAGCTTATTTTGAAACCATAGGAATTTATTGTTACATTGCCAAACCATATGAATCAATTTAACAATTTTTCTTAAAACTATTAAGGATTATTATCTGAATAATAATGAGTTGGTTGAGTGTATATATATATATTTTGTCAAATGAAATCATTTGATTTGAAGAGATTTGTTTTGATAATAGACATAATTTAGTTTCAGGATAAAACACATAGGTTGTTGAAAATTGGACTAATAATTGTTGAGAGGAAATCATATTAGTCATACGAGGAAGAAAGAGTATAAAATTAAAAAATTAAAAAACTAATTTTTTTTTTTTTTTTAAAAAAAAGGAAAAAAACTATAATTTAGGAATGTTCTTTCTAATGTAACAGTTTTGACATATGCATAAAAAATATTAACTTACATGGAAGCTAATTTTTCATAATTGGAGACCGTAAGAAGTTTGAAGTTAATTATTTTGATTAGTAATTGATTTGGTAATTTCGTACCTAACGAAGAAAAATAATTTAGTAGTCAAATTAACGTTGTCTATTTAGATGAAATCAGTTGAAGAGATGGGTTTTTTTTTATTCAAATGATTTGAGTATACCATGAAAAATATGTACTTTTGTTAATTAGTTTAGGGAGGGTGTTTGAAAAATGTTATAATGTAATATAAAGACGAAAATAATTTTAGATATTTTGTACTTTTGATTGTTTGTTAATATTTTTTTTAGTACATAAAACACAAAGTTTATCAACATATGTTTTCTTTTGATAAAATTAATATATGGATTTAAACCTTAAAAATACGAAAGTTTAGAATAACTAGGTGAAGAATCGCACATTAGATCATTAATCGATAGTACCTGCAAAAAAAAAAAAGGTCAAGTACAAAGGATTTCATCATGTCACAAGGATCACTCAAATGTTTAAGTCAGAATTTGTTTAGAATTGAACTTACCTCTCGAATGATTCATTTTCCTTATCTTTATGGAGTATTTTATTGCGCTTTATTGGTTAGGAAAATGAATTTAATTTTATAACCCCCACTTTGTCTGCCCCTAGAACAAAGGGATGTCAATAGTTCATGTGACATAAAAAAGAGAAGCAAATTGTGCGGCTCACGAACTAGCTAAGGCGGTTGTCAAACAAATTATGGATAGAGTTTGAATAGAAGAAATTCTTGAAATATTCATGATGTTGTATTTTTAGAGTAATCTGCTCTAGTTTTTTAAAGCTCTCTACTCTAACTATTTAGAATTTTATGCTATAGTGTTATTCCTCTTTCCATTATAAATGAAGATTGTAATTTAATAAATAAATAAATAAATAAATAAATAAATAAAATAGTCCATGGTGATAGTGGCTAAGACAAGGTAGGCATATTCTCTTTTTAATGCTTGTACACCTCTCCTTCTTGGTCTGACTGTGTTTGACCAGCCTATGAAGACTTGCTAAGAATAGGCCTGTTTGGGCCAATTAAACGGGCTGAAAAGGCCCGCTTTTTAGCGGCTTATTGTATAGAAGGTATAAAATGTTATATCAAATTCAATACATGGCTATTTGTTGAATTAGAACCGGCCTTTAAATCTTCTCATAATAAAAGTTATTTTAGCAATCATTAAATTAAAGAAAATTTCTATGCAAAATTCCTTGATTTTAAATATCATTTCTTATTGCAACCTAACTTCATCAAGTGCTTTGCAATTTAAAGTTTGAAGAAGGGGGAAATTTATATTACAAAGTTTCTATTTAGTTTTTGCCATCATCAAAGTTTAGAGAAGGGAAAATTTGACTTTATTAATTATATTTATTATGTTTAGCACCAGCAACACAACAGAGGAGGTTGGCTCCATTCAATATATATGTGTATATATATATATATATTATGCTAATGCTAAATGTTTTTTTTGTGTCTGTCCAAAATTAATATGGCTTTTAAAATTACTATTAAATTTGCAATAATTATAATTGAAAATTTGATCCAACAATAATTTTAAAAGTCGTATCAGTTTTGGGGACACAAGGAGGATATAGGTCTTATGTTTAGCATTACTGATATATATATATATATATAATATATAAAAAATGCTACATCATTTTGATGTCCATCCGATGTACATCTTTCATACAGCCTTTTTGCAAATCAATCATTGAATTTTTGAGATTCATGTGTGTATAACAAAAATGATGGACAACATATGGATAGCAGAATATATGTAACATATCTTATATATATATGGTAATGCTAAATGTCTCCCTTGTGTCTCTTCAAATTAATGTAATTTTAATATTACCATTGAATTTATGATAGATCACTATTGAATTTTAATCAATAGTAATTTTAAAAACTGCATCAATTTTGAGGGACACAAGGAGACATGGGTCTACATTAGCATTACTCATGTATATATATGTATAATATATAATATGTAATAATATATATATATATATATATATATATGATATATATATATATATATAAATAGAAAGAGAGAGAGAGAGAGAGAGATGCTACAAATAATTCTATTGTCCAATCCGTTGTACACTCCCCGTCTAGCTTTTTACAAATTAATCATTAAATTTGTAGAACTCTGTGTAGGTCCCAAAAATTCAATGATTGATTTCATAATAATAGATTGGGTATGAACAGCAAAATGATGTGTAACCTATATTTTTATTATTGTACTAAAAATTAGGTTTCATCTTATGAAAATAATATCACTGGCTTATAGTTGATTGATGATTAATGAAATATTAAATTTACTACCATTTTCTCAATTAGTCACCCCCATTGGTCATCAACAGAAATGTAATCATACTTCAAATACTACCTAAAAATTAGGTTTCGTCCTTAATGAAAATAAATTCTCACTGGCTTATAGTTATTGATGATTGATGAATAATAAATTTACGACCAATTTTCTCAATTAGTCACCCCCCATTGGTCATCAACAGAAATGTATGCATACTTCAAATACTATATGCTCTTCTTTTCCTTTTTTTTTTTTTTTTTTTTTTTGGGAGAGTGTTAATCATGGAAAGAGCATTGTTTTTTTTTTTTTTTTTTTGATAAAAAAAAAAAAAAAAAAAAAAATGCTTATGAAACAGCAGAAGGTGTAACATATCTTTTATATATATTTTTTGATCGATGATTGATGAATATAAATTTATGAGCATTTTCTCTATTAGTCCACCACCAACGGTCATCAACAGAAACGTATGCATATTTCCAAAATACTATATTCTCTTCTTTTTCTTTTTTTTTTTTGGGAGAGTGTTACCATGGAAAGAGAATCATTAGGGCTACTCCAATCGCATACAAATTAATTTGGTGTACATATGAATCTTACCATGTCAACCACTAATAATTGTATCTATTTTCTTTTTGAGCAATGTGATACCCCATTATTACCATATTATGCTGATGTAATATGACTAATTTATTATTGATTTTTTTTTTCTTTTAACATAGTTAATTTAAAGATTAACTGACAATATACATATTAGTATAGTCAGATGTGGTGTGGTAGGTGAATGGGTAGCTATAGATTACATTTTTATCCACAATTATCTCACAATGCTGATTTGTGAATAATTTTATTTTTTATTTTTTAATAATGATTTATTTAAGAGTTGATTGAAATTTGATACATCAACATTATGAAATAAAAATATGGTTTCTAGCATTACTGTTAGGTAAAATAAAGAATATCTATTTTAAGGTCAAAATTTTGTTTTATTGCATCTAATAGTATACATAATGCTTCGTCTAGGAGTGTAAGATGAACTCAACCACTCGTGAACTTAGTTTGGCTCAGTTAAACTCGATTCAGTTTCAGTTCAAATAATAAATGAGCCATTCGTGGACACAACAATATGTTTAAATATTAAACGAGACATACTCATATAAACTTGAATAAGCTTGTATAACTTCATTTTTACAAATTTTTTAGTATTATTTTAATTTTCTAATAAGAAGATCTTAAGTAAAACTGAATTCTCATCTTAATATAATAGATATAACTTGAATTATTGTTACAAGTTTAGTTTTAGAGAATCGTGTGCACATAAGTGTGTTTGTGAATATAAATGTATATGTGCATAATAGATTTATATACATATTATAAAATGTTTACATAAACTTGAGATTGAATTTTTGAAGATTTAAGTTACTTTATTTATAATTAACTCAAATGATAGTGTTAACAATAATTAATTAATGATTAATATAGATTTACAAAAGGTAAACAATCATGGTATTTACTTTATATACGAAATAAATTAATTAATTAAACAGGTCATGAACAAGCTAGAATTCGTTCGAAAAATAAATAAACAAAATATGAACAGAATATCTAGCTCAGTAATAAGCTCAACCTCAACTCATATTCAAAATTAAATTAAATAAATCAAACTTCAACATTTAATACTTGGCTCGAATACAGCCTACGTCATTTAAATTTTTAAATGACATGACAACTATATATATATATATATATATATATGCCACATAATCTAAGACCCTTAAATAGGTCCTCTTGATTTTCCACGTGAGGGTAATAAATGTAATCGTAGCATCAAAAACCTATATCAAGCTATTTGAACTCTTTTCTTTTTTTTTTTTTCCCTCCAGCGGAAAGGAATCTCACTACTACTGAACATGAAAATTATGTGGTGTCATGAATCAATGTTTTGACACACCATAAATCTGTCTATAGTTCGGCCGTAATATAGCAGTTCAGCTGAACATATTGCGTATGTCTAGGCTACATAAGATGCTTGAGACAGCTTGCAGGAACACAAGTCTGCTTAACATGAACACAAAAGACAGAACACTATGAAATAAGCTTAGGCAGTGGTCAGCTTTTTGTTGAAGAGGTAACTAGAAGGCTAGCCTATAGTAAGTTAAAAATTGAATCTGATATTAGGTGAAGCACCCTTCAATTTCAATGTGGGAAAAAGTGCAGCATCATAACATCAATACAGATTGCCACTCAAAATGAAACATATCTGAACATGAGAGGTCTTAACTAAGGAGGACACCCTTTATATTTACTTACACATTTACTATAGGGTATTGCTAATAGCTACACCTTTCAGGCTTAAACCAATTACAAACTATGCTTTAAGAGGAAGAAAATAGAGAAACAAATTTTGGCAGCTAGGAATTCTCACCAAAGGAAAAATTGCTTGGATGCTCAAACAATACCTTTTTAACTTGCTAAGAATTATAGGTCCCTGGGCTCTCCCTCTTCGGCACCAAGCAAATGATTCGATGTCTTTCAAGTGGAATTGAGAAATCTCATATTTTTGCGAGTTGGTTCCAACCGTCGCCTAATATAAACTCCTAAAGCCTTTGAGTTGCAAAGGACTTCAGTTTCAGCTGGAAATTGGCATGAAGTGAAATTAGTCTTACTTTTCCAGATCCAAATATTCATCATATATTCTACTGCTAGCACACTCTCTTAGAGCTTTTGCATTGAGTTCTCTACCAAATTTCCAGACGTAATTCAGACCAACAAGAAGCTCGGCGATTGTTGCTTCTGTCTTCTCTTGATTTGCAAAGTAAAGGGTTTGTGCTAGAAGAATGTTTGTCCTGGAAATCAAGCTCTGCTGCTCAAAACTCCTCTCAGACTGCCATCTTATCATATTATGAGCAAGTGGAGCCAACCATTCTAATATCCTTGCCACTGCCTCGCTCCATTCACCCACAAGATCTGTATCACAAACTGATGAACTCAAGTTCTTGCTGTATGGTTTCAGCTTTGCCCTTAGCGCAACTCTCACACTTGTGGGCAACATATTGTACAAGTCATCTCTTGCATCAAGACCAATCAAGTGAGGAGATGCCGCTAGTTTCTCAATTACAATGATAACATTCGCATAGTGCAGTGCTAAAGCAGCACCACCAAGGGTTTCAGGTGGAGCATTCAATAACTTGCGCTTGAAATTGAAGATAGATACCTTAGAATGTTCAGTTATTGCTGGAGCAAGAAGGTCCTCATTAACATCTTTGACTCCATTGAGATTTCTTGAATGCACAACATTCGGACTTACATGACAATTGGCAACAGGAGAATTATTTCCAGCCATCATGCATCCTTTAAAAGGTCCAACTTGGGTAAGTCGGTTGGGTTTCAAATGAGGTTTTTTTCCATGAATCATGGGTGACTGGCTATTGCTCCACCACTTTTTCTGCCTGATTTCATCTGATCCAGAAATTGGACCTGATTTTGTCGTTCCCCTTGCAAGAGGGCCTGAAAAGAAGTTGACATTTTTATTCTTTCCAGAAATAGGGACATTTTTATTCTTTCCAGAAATAGGGCCAGATTTTGTGGTTGAGCCACCAATAGGACCTGAATAGAAACTGCTAGTTTTACTTTCTCGTGGAATTGGTCCTGATTTAGCAATAAAACCTCCAAGGGGACCTGAAGCAAATTTAGCAAGACCATTTTCTGATGGATGAACAGAAGACTGCAACAGTGCAGAAACTGAGTGGCTGCGATGGATATAATCAGAATTCATGTCTCCTGAATATCTGGTATCAGCATCCATCTGTTGAATTCCAAAGACATGTTTCATCCTACTGAATATAGTTAACAGAGATCCAGCCAAAAGACGAATAGTGTAATCATAGGCCCTGTTCCACAGAGAGATCTGTCGCAGATTCTTCACCTCCTGCCGCTTCCATGCAACCTTCTTCTGATATTCAACCAAATTTACACCATCTACATCATCATTACCCTTCATTCTCCTTAAAGTCTGTTCTAGATCTGTAAGAATTTCCATCTCCTGATACAAGTTTGCATTGGTTGCAATGAACCTTTCCATCTTCTTCACTTTCTTTTCCATCTTCCTCGATGAAAATCCCCATCCATATGAATCAAGGCCAGTTTTTATTGAATCATCAAAAGCACTTTCAAAACTCTTCAAACTAGGATCACTGCACTTACTCGCAAGCCTGGCCACAGATTTTGCCACATGTAACATATTCTCAAACATCTCTGCACATATCAAATCTACAATTAAATGTTCATCATCCGAGACAAGCTTCTTTATCCCCACTGAATTTGTGATCTCTTCTCTCAACCTATTAATTTGCTTATCACTTAAAGATTTCCATAGATGAACCAGCTTAGACATCATGCTTGCAACTTCAAATGCCAACACTCCAATCGACAGCTTCCCAAGACCAGCCTCATGCTTCCGTGGAGTCTTCCACAGATTGCGAAACCACGAGTCTGCAACCATCTCTTACACCAAAATCTAAGACACAATCTTTTCAAGCCAAACCCACCATATTTTTTTATTCTGTAGTAAATATCAAAAACAATATTATGATTAAATAGTTAGGACAAACAATTGATAGATTAAGAGAATCAACTTCTTGCAACAAAAACTTAGAAAATCAGAGAAACTTCAAAATAATCTTAATTCTTTTAACCAGGTTTCCTTCTCGGCCTTGAATAGATTTAGCAAGAGCACAAGTCAAGGCTTCCAGAATCGGTAAAGTCAAAGAGAAGAATTTTCGTTTCCTTGGATAACCAAGTCCAAAAAAATTTTGTGATTGACCACTTATAACCAAACAGCTATCACTTTCTCAGTTTGCTACGTTAACATAGAAAGCAAACAAAAACAAAAAAACAGAGAGAGAGAGAAGAGAATATTGTATTTAAATTTGATGCATCCAAGATCAACCCAAAATTAGGGAGTACACTCAACTGGGCCTATTCCTTTTTCCCAAAAAAACAAAAACAATTAGACAAACACTTTGGTCCTTAAAAAGTGCATAAACTTCCAATTTGATCTCTAAAGTTTAAATGTTTCCAAATAATTTAAGAAATCTCAATTATGTTCTTCCCTCAGTCTGACTAATAAAAATTGATGATGTCTAATGTCAATTTATCTTCTTGCAGCTGATGTGGTTAAGGAAAGTCTACTCAAACATTTTGCATCAATACTTGAACAAAGAAATGTGATGTATACAATTTTCTAAACATTTAGTACTAAATTAGAACTTTTGTACCTTTTTTTTTGGAATCCTAACCGAACAACATGAACCATATAATTCAACCTTCTTTTTTCATTTCTTTTCCACAGTTTTCTCAGCCACCAGGACAAACCAAAGGGCAAAAATTCACAAGAATATTCTATTCTGTGGTAACTAATCCACAAGAATATATACTGAAGAAAGAAACGAAAATGACATTAACCTAAAATTCACATCCAAATCCCATCATATCAGTCCAAATTCCAAAACCATATTCATCCCAAAAGAAAAGAAAAAAAAAAAGGCAAATTCCAAAACCCTTTACTCTGCACCAAAAGTTTGTGCTTTTAGTTCAACCATTAGCTGCATGATCGAACAAATTCACAAAGAGAAAATCTAAACCATATTACCGCACAGATTTACGCAACACTATGAAGCAACTAAAGCAAAAAAAGGGTATATTCAAAGGAGAAAAACTCACCGATCACATGAACAAAAACAAACCCAAGAATCTTTTCAGGTCCAAACACCAAAGGGAAGCTGCGAAACTCAGAGAGGAGAGAGAGAGAGAGAGAAGGAGCTAGGAAGCTGCAGCAGGAATAAGAGCCACATGGAGGAAAGCAAGAGTTTGTAGAAAGGAAGAGCGAAAACGAGTGAAATTAAAGATAACTGGCGATTTTTTTAGTGCTGGTTTTGCATTTTGGACCCTCTTGCCTTTTGATATAAATCTACTTGCCCCACTATTCTTGTATTTTGTTTGCTTTGTACCCTCCTTTACTTTTTTTTTTTTCTTCCTTTTATGTGTTTTTAAATATAAGATTTCTTTAGCCAAAAATTCAAAAAAATTCAAAATTCAAAATTATGGCAATGGCCAATGGACAAAAATAAGTTGGATCGGAATCCTCTACAGCTGTATGGTATTTTAGAATTTGCAATTTTTCAAATTTTGACTATTATTTTTAAATTAAGTGGTTGAGATTGCGATATATTAGTATTATCACTTTTAATATTTATCATCAAATATCTACCATATTTTAGAAGTGACAAATACTAATGTGGTCAAATCTTCATCATTTAATTTAAAAAAAAAATGATAAGATTTAGGTAATTAAACATAATAAAATACCCCAAGAATGGTAGAGAATCTTGATCCAAGGAATCGCTTGATAAATTTCAGAATATACTCGCATACATTATGAAATTGATCATATATATTTTATGTTCAATTTTATAAAACTTTCTGAAACGATATTAGTTATAAATATAGCAATTTTGTGATTTATTTATTTATTTATTTTTTGAAATCCCAATTCTTTGATTGAGATAGTATTAATGAATAAACTATAGATATTTACCTTCTAATGGTGTACAGGATTTAAAGTTGGTGCTTTAATAAAAAAATATTGACCTATAGTNGGGAGTTGAGGTATGTCAGGCTGTCTTGAGTTACTTGAATTATGGCAGAATGAATGATGTTATTAATGATACACACATTGTTCTTAACCCAAAAATCAAACACTTGTCTAAGGTTACGGATTTTAGACCAATTAACATCTGCAATGTGCACTATAAATTAGTGTTTAAAGTCCTCGCTAACATACTCAAAAAATCCTTCATCGTATATTAGTTCCAAATGTAGTGAAAGTATTTATATGGAGGGTTTGCAAGAATGCTTTGCCTATTAAAGCAAATTTGATCAAAATAAAAATTGTAGATGATCCGTTATGTCCCATTTGTAGAGTAGTTGCGGAAACCATGGGGCATATCTTATGGAGTTGTCTAGTGGCCAAAGATGTATGAAGTATGTGTAGAAGAGAACTACAAAAGAGGAGCATGGAGAGTAAGAAATTTATTCATATTGTGGAGGAACTGCAAGATAAATTGGATGATGAAGAATTTGAAATATTGGCAGTAGTGGCTAGGAATTTATGGATCAGGAAAAACCTTGTAAGTTTTGGGAAAATTTTTAGCTATCCTACTCATATAGTCAGGAAAGCTTTGAAATCCATCGAGGAATTAAAAAACGACAATGCTAGGCTGTAGGTTGAAAGTGAGGGTAGTACTTCTTCCAATCAAAAGTGGACAACGCCCACAGTGACTCATGTGAAGATTAACTGGGATGCAACGGTAGATAAAAATGGAGAGAAAATGAGTACTGGTGTGATTATAAGAGACCATGAGGGAGAGGTTTTGGCGACATTGTTAGCTCATAGACTACACATCATTGATCCGACTATGATAGAAGTTACGACGACTTTGAGGGCTGTAATTTTTGCTAAGGAGTTGAGACATTAACATGTGGAGTTAGAAGGTGATGCTATCTAGATTGTGGAGGCACTAAAAATTGAAGGAAATAACTGGTGTAGATATGGCCATTTGATTGAAGATACCAGAGTTATGTTGAATAGTTTGCAGTTCTGGATTGCAAACTATGTTAGAAGGGAAGCAAATAAAGTAGCTAATAAGCTAGTCAAGAAAGCGCTTTCTCTTATGGACGAACAAATTCATATGGAGGAAATCCCTCACTGTATTCTTGATATTGTAATTGCTAAACGCAGTATTCATGAATTTTCACATTAATGAAAAGATTGCGTGAACTGAAGTTAAAAAAAAAAAAAATTGCAAAATTTTAATTANGAGAGTTGAGGTATGTCAGGCTGTCCTGAGTTATTTGAATTATGGCAGAATGAATGATGCTATTAATGATAAACACATTGTTCTTAACCCAAAAATCAAACACTTGTCTAAGGTTACGGATTTTAGACCAATTAACATATGCAATGTGCTCTATAAATTAGTGTTTAAAGTCCTCGCTAACATACTCAAAAAAATCCTTCATCGTATATTTCATCAAACCAAAGTGCGTTCATCGTATATTAGTTCCAAATGTAGTGAAAGTATTCATGTGGAGGGTTTGCAAGAATGCTTTGCCTATTAAAGCAAATTTGATCAAAATAAAAATTGTAGATGATCCGTTATATTCGATTTGTAGAGTAGTTGCGGAAACCATGGGGCATATGTTGTGGCGTTGTCTAGTGGCCAAAGATGTATGAAGTTGTGTAGAAGAGAACTACAAAATAGGAGCATGGAGAGTAAGAAATTTATTCATATTGTGGAGGAACTACAAGATAAATTGGATGACAAAGAATTTGAAATATTGGCGGTAGTGGCTAGGAATTTATGGATCAGGAGAAACCTTGTAAGTTTTGGGAAATTTTTTAGCCATCCTACTCATATTGTCAGGAAAGCTTTGAAATCCATCGAGGAATTAAAAAACGACAATGCTAGGCTGTAGGTTGAAAGTGAAGGTAGTACTTCTTCCAATCAAAAGTAGACAACGTCCGCAATGACTCATGTGAAGATTAACTGGGATGCAACGGTAGATAAAAGTGGAGAGAAAATGAGTCTTGGTGTGATTATAAGAGACCATGAGGGAGAGATTTTGGCGACATTGTTAGCTCATAGACTACACATCATTGATCCGACTATGATAGAAGTTATGACGACTTTGAGGGCTGCAATTTTTGCTAAGGAGTTGAGACATTAACATGTGGAGTTAGAAGGTGATGCTATCTAGATTGTGCAGGCACTGAAAATTGAAGGAAATAACTAGTGTAGATATGGCCATTTGATTGAAGATACCAGAGTTATGTTGAATAGTTTGCAGTTCTGAATTGTAAACCATGTTAGAAGGGAGGTGAATGGAGTAGCTTATAAGCTAGCCAAAAAAACGCTTTCTCTTATGGACGAACAAATTCATATGGAGGAAGTCTCTCACTGTATTCTTGATATTGTAATTGCTAAACGTCTCAACATAATCTTAGCAATTACAATATCTATTCATGAATGCATATTAAATCTATTAAATCTATTGAGACGTTCATGAATGCATTCTTATGTTGAGACGTTTAAGATTGTGTGAACTGAATTAAAAAAAAAAAAATCAATTTTTTATACTTTAAAATTATATACTTTACTAGGTTATACAATTTAATATGCATTCTTATGAGTATTTGTTTGCGTTTTACTTTTATGTAGGTTGAAAGCTAAAACAACCTAGATCTGGACGGAGCCCCCCCCCCCCCTTTTCCCCCTTCCTAATCCCCCCCTCCTCTTCTCATTATTTCGTTTTATCTTTGGTTTTGATTTGTTGATTTTGGTTTTAGTTTTCCTAGCACAACAAGTTTTGTCGACATCTCACTATCGATGACCGGATTCCACCTTCTCTGCTATCCATGGCCTCGGATTTGCTATTTGAATGTTTTGGTTTTTAGTTTCTCAAAACCATATCTGAAACTTTTAGAGAGTTTTCCCCCCTTTCGTGCCCCTTCACTGTGTTTTAAGGCTCTTACGCTTCTTTCTCCTACATCGGCCAGCCTCCCTCCGTTTCCAATTGGTGGATCTGCTTGGTGCTGCTTGCTTTAATTGTTTTAATTTGATTTATGTTACTATATATCCTTAGCCTTTGGGTTGAAGGAAGTGTTTTTTGGTATTCGAGTTAAGGGAGTTTTAATAATATTGGTGTAAATTGGGCTACCTATATCTTTGAATTTGTCTGTTTGTTGCATATCTTATCTATAACTGGAGTTGTACATAGGTGTACGGAAGATTAGGTCATAGATATTTATTTGTCTTTGTCTATAACTTGTAAGTTCATAATCTTGGGCTATGGTTATTGAAACTTGTAGCTTATTGCCTTAACTTTTGATTGTAAGAGCTTTTGCTCAAGAATTATCATCAATGGAAAAGTGAAAATTCACAAAAAAAAAAAAAAAACTTTTATGTAGGTTGTTGATGGGTCGAGTCGAAGTTGAAATTTTATTTAAATTTGATTATATTTTTTTTGTTAGTAAATTCGATTATATTAAGTTAAATCAGAAATTGATTAATGAATTTGACAGCTAAAATCCAAATTTAAAAACAAATACTTGTTATTAATGGTTCAAATTCAATTTTATTAACATCCGATTTGATTGCTCAAAAAAAAAAATGGGATTTGACTAGAATTCGAATATGGTAATAATAATAATAATATATATCTATATAATAATACTTTGTGATGTATATTCAAAACATATTTTCTTACTTAGTTTAATTTTTTCTCTAGTTAATAAAAAATTAAAAAAATACTTTTAATATATTTGAAACTTGCCTACTTTTAGAATTGTACGTCTTTTCGAATTAAAAAATCATAAATAATATAGTAATAAAAATGTTAGGGGTGAAATTTCTATTGGGAGGAGTAATGTTAGATATTCTAGTTTTATCAAATATTCATCTAATAATGTTGATGTGGTACTATTAACTAACATTTGTATTATTGGGTGCAATAGTAAGATTCAGAAGAGGAGCTCTGAACACGAGAATTTCCTTCATATTTTTTCTGACCTTCTTCGGGTCCTAGATCAGGGTGATCTGGAGCGGGTGGCGGTAGTGGCCCGAGCCATGTGGTTTCGTCGTAATACAGTAGTCCATAGACGCCAAATTGACCAACCTTACATTGTGGTTGGTCAAGCACTTGAGAATCTTGAGCCTTTCAGCAAGCTACATCACAATCTGGAAAACAGGTGGTGCTGGCCACTCCCTCGGGAAATCGATGGAAAGCACCCCCGGTGGGTTTTGTTAAGATTAATTGGGACACGACAGTTGATTCAATCAACTATTGGATTGGCATTATAGCTCGGAATTCACAAGGAGAGGTTGTTGCCTCGGTGTCTGCCCCTAAATGCTACATTACAGCCCCTGATATTGCAGAAACTGTAGCTGCGCTCTAGGCGGTTACCTTCTGTAGGGAGTTTGGCTTCACTCGAGTTGTGTTAGAAGGGAATGCTCTCCAAATCGTCCAAGCTCTAAAATCCTCCACACATAATTGGAGCTCCTATGGCCACCTAATTGAGGAAGCTTGGAATCAGCTGCATGAAATGCATACATGGCGGGTCAATCATGTTCGTCGTCACTTGAATGGGGTGGCCCATCGTCTTGCAAAAGAAGCTCTGACTCTCTCTGAGGAATTGATTTATGGTGGGGAAGTTCCTCCCTGTATTATTAGTATTATCTTTATGGAACGTTTCTAACGAATCTGACTTTATATGTTAATGAGAAGCGCCCATTTTCTTTAAAAAAAAAAAAAAACTAACATTTGTATTGATTCTTATTAAATAATAATAATAATAAAAATGTCAAATGGTTTGATTAGGAGTTCCACATCAACATTGTTGAATGAATTTCGGATATAATTATAGTATAATTACATAAAGAGCAATGCTACCACACAAATATCTCACAAATAAAAGTTGACATGAACGGATTTAGTGGCTTTTGGATCAACCATTATTATTATTATTATTATTATTATTATTATTATTTTAAAAAATGATTATTAGACTTTGCCAGCGCAGCTTTGTGAAATATTTATAGAATGTTTGTATAGCATGTAATTCTACTCTTGTCCCAAAGGGGTTGCTACAAAAAAAAATGTAGTTCTACTCTTTTTCTTTTTATTTATTTATTTATTATTTTTTTTATAAGCAATGTAGTTCTACTCTTATGTAAACGTTGTGACATTTCTATTCGAAAAAATACATTTTTTTATATTTTGTCTGGTTCTATAGTTCTTTTCCAAGTGAGATGATTCTAGTAATTTTTTTTATATCATGTCACCTTAATTTTAAAATTTTCAAAATTAATTGGAGATAATTTGTTGATATGAGTGAAAGTTGATTTTTAAAAATGACTTAAGAAGAAATTCCCAAATTTAGGAGTGACATGGTTCAAAATAAAACTAAATTTAAGGGCTCAAGTGCAGAGCCATAAATAAAAAAGGGGGAGATCCGTCACAATCATTAATGGCAATCACGCGGAAATGTCTTTTTTACATATTTGACCCTTCCCATCCACGTAACCGTGAGTCGGGCGAGTCCAACACAAACCAAAAGGCCGCCAAATCGATCCGACTGAGAACCCCAAATCAAAAAACGTCACGTAACTTTTTTTTTTTTTTTTGTTAAATAAAAAAAAAGTCTAAACTGTTGTCTTTAATTTAAAGAGTAGNTACATATTTGACCCTTCCCATCCACGTAACCGTGAGTCGGGCGAGTCCAACACAAACCAAAAGGCCGCCAAATCGATCCGACTGAGAACCCCAAATCAAAAACGTCACGTAACTTTTTTTTTTTTTTTTAAATAAAAAAAAAGTCTAACTAGTGTCTTTATTTAAAGAGTAGTCGTAATCTTAAGTGATTTTATTTTATTTTATAGTGATTATTATAAAAATTTACTTAAAATACACTACATCAGTAGGTGTTGGTGTGAAATTAGTGTCTTTATTTAAAGAGTAGTCGTACTTTTAGAGTATTTTATGAAAAAGACCCATGGTTTAATTAAAAAAAAGTAATTGTGATTTAAATAGTGAGTAATAATATTTAACAAATTGTTATACAACTTAATTATGTAGCAGTGAAACTAAATTCTTGGATTAGCACTTGTTAAAAAAAATCAATAATTAATTTTTATTGCCATATTATCCTAAATAACAATACTCTTAATAATTTAAGAATGCTATTGAATTTTAATCCTATCTTATTTACTCTTAAACATAAACCCCAATAAATAAGTAATTAATACTTTACCTTATTTTACGAAAGAACAACTCAATTAGGGAATATCTACTTACTGGTCTGCGTTGACTAATCCATTTAGGTGGGTATTGCATGGTACAGGTTATTGTCTAAGACATTATCATATGCTCAATTAATGATTTATTAATGACGGTTATTTTTTATTTTTACCTATTTTGCTAAATAGATTTCTTCAAAGGTCTGTCATTTAATTTAGAAACAATATTGGTAGTGATTTGTAAAATTTAGGAATTGAAATTGGATCATCTCCATTTTAAGAGAATCGAAGAGGAATTATTTTACGATTATAATTTTATTTTGTTACATCTAACGCTGTACAGAGTGCCACATCATGTAACAACATATATAATATTAAATATATAAAAGCTAATCTTGAGATTAAACTATTTATCTCCATTTTACTTGAAATCCTAATATCTTACGTCATTATTTTCTCTTAAACATAAATCCTAATAAATAACTAATTAATTAATACTTTACCTTTGTTTATGAGGCAAAAACAACTCAATTAGGGAATGTCTAATTACTGGTCTGCGTTGACTAATCAATTTGAATGAGTCTGAGGTGGGTATTACTCATTACATCATGGATATGCTTGCTGTCTAAGACACCATCATGTGCTTAATTAATGATTTATTGATGACTGTTTGATTTACTTTGACTAATTAATTAGTTGGGTAGCTTCGCCTGATTTGCATGGGTATTACGCAGCACAGGGCTTGCCATTCGAGACATTATTCTACGATTAGTTTATAGTTGTCATATTGCCTTTTGTTTTGTTTTATTTTTATTTTTTTTTGTTTTTGTTTGTTTGTTTGTTTATTTTTTATTTTATAAATTACACTTTTTTGGTTCTAAGGAACTGGATTATTCATAATATCTTCCTAAATTTTAAATCAAGCAATCAATTTCCTAACATTTAATATGATGGCAAAATGTAACCTACCGATATAATTTTCGTTAAATTTTCTGATAAAAAAATAATTTAAAGAATAAGAGGAAGAAGAAGGCAATAAAGAGGAAGAAAAACAGTTCAATTGATTCAACAGATAAGCTAATATATATATTTATTAAGATCAAGAGTTACTCCATCACAAATAGAGCAATCACCACAACTCCACTATCAAATTTATTAGTAATTTCAATTTTTATTAATATCTAAACCCCAATATTCAATAATAGCGTCATGTTATACTGTGCTCCTGATTCCAACAGTTTTATTTGTTAATCCAAATTGCTAGCAATTTGAATAATTAAATTATTAATAATCTCTATTTATTATACTAAGCGGAAATAGCTGTTCCTCTGAATTTTGTAAAATAGTGTCATTTATTTAAGATATTTGAAAATTGTCTCCAATTACACTCCAAAAAGAGTTTGTGGGATCATTTATGAGAACATTTTTTTTTTATATTTATATTTACATTTATATTTTTTCTTTATAATATATATTAATGTTTTAATATATATTTTTTCAATTAAAGGAGACTTGTATTATATTTTGATTAGGTATGATGTGATAATACCATTAGAAATTTAATCGAAAATAGGCGGAAAGATTTGTTTGATAACAATTAAAATATGAGGGAGTAAATTGACAAAATTTAAACCCTAAGGAGTCATTTGAGAAAAAGACATATCTCAGCAACCTCTGAAACATTTTTTTTTCTTCAAGAATTTACACCAATTCTATCTGACCCTAATTAAAACAAAAAAACAACTAATATATTTAAATTTCTTTTATTTATTTTAGAGGTTTCAACGATCCTGCCTGTCCAACCAATGAGTCTTTCTCTCTTTTCTCCACAATCTTGCAACCGATAAATCCCAAGTTTCACGCAGAGGCACGCTCCATATATACTATACATTTATTCACCTCAACCTCCACCAACACTATCGCCATTCACCATAGCCTATTACCTCAATTGCTTCTCCGCACCAAATATCTAACCCTTTTATTTTTTTAATTAAAAAAAGGCAGGTTAGGCCTATTAGACTAATTATTCTACTTGAGTGTGATTATAGTAGTACATGTCCGTTGATAACCACTGACAGGATGAGGAGCCTAAACGGTAGGAAACCGCATGCACTCCCTCAAGCTCAGTTGGGTTATAGCTTGACACAACTTTATTAGGACATCAATAAGATTTAAGGTGATTTACACTAATAAGATTCTCAATGCGAGAGTTGAACCTGTGCCCTAATATTTATCCAATCACATAAGAATTACCTTGAGGCCATTCAACCACCACTCTTGATGGTACCACCTAATATCTAACTTGAATACACCACACAATCAGTTTTCAATACCCTCATTTATAAGTGGACAATGAAACCCATATAAGCCACAAAAATCTGGAAAAATTAGATTATTAGTCGTCACTCCATTAACAATGAGATCTGCCACCACTACTCCACTGTCAATTTATGCTCATCATAAACCACATCCTACAATCCACCCAAACCCACAACACTCCCATCTCCATTTGCACCCATCTAGCTTTACATTCGATTTGGAACATAACCAAAATTCTCTCAATCTCTCTGTTTAACCGATTTACGATCACAATTTAATTAATATTTTAATATTGTCTCTCACATGTAATATATGAAGTCAATGTTCGAATTCATGATAATTGCTATCACCAATTATCTAAAAAACTTAATTTAATAGGAAATAATAAATTTTATTATTTAATTAATATTATAATATCGTTGCCAAATTTAATTTTTAATCAAGAATTGAAAACTGTCCAATTTTAAGATAAATGGAAATTTTATATTTCTTTTCTCTTTTTAAGTCTACAAGTATTTAATTTTTAATTTTTTCTTTTTGTCACACGACTGGTATGTTAAAAAGTAAGAGATGTATTTCGTGTCATTTTCCTACACATTTCTTACCCATCACTTTTTCATGAAAACTTAGCATTCCATTTGACCCAATAGGTTAAGGGGGTTGTCGATATTAAAGTTTAGAAAAATATTACAAATTATCCCAAAGTTTAATATAAGGAAATGCAGTTTATCAATGTTTTTATTGTGCCTCTTTAGATAAAAATTTATGTAACATCTACTCCAATTCTTACTCACCCTTTGCTATTTAAGTGAAGATAAAAAAAATAATTTAAATTTATTATGAACTTACTCAATATAATTAATTAGTAGTTTTAAAAATTATATTTTTCATCCATAAAATGTAGAGTAGGTTTCTTTTTGGCCTATAATTTTTGCAAAGTTCAAATTGTATCTCTGGAACAATGTGGTTCTTTAGATCAAACCAATCACAACGCTGTTATGCAGTCTGATGATATGGCTTGTCTTAATGTTTGACATCTTGTCATTTTTCAATGACAACATCATCAATTTGATATACAGAAAATTATACTGCTCCAAATTAAAACTTTAGAACGAAATTATTATTATTATTTTAAATTTAAGAAAATAATATATATATATATAGTAATGATACTTATCGTACCTATTTATTACACCTATATCATACTAACTGACGTGATATATTTTAAATGACTTTTCTTTTATTTTGAAGTGGCCGATATGAGAAGTCACTTAAAACACGCTACATTAGTCGGTATGATAAATATGTATGAAGAGTATCATTACTCATATTTCTATATGAACATAAATTTCTTATAAACTGAGTTATAAGAAAATTTTTCAAATTCAGTTTCTAAAAGTGTTATATGTTTCTTAGCATGTGAAAAAAACACATATTTTTTTAATAGTACGATCTTCTCAGATGTTTTTTTAATAGCATCAATAAAAAAACAAGTACTGTTTTACATGTTTAAAAAATACATGACAATTTTAGAGAATGAGTTATAGGAATTTTTACAACCCAATATGCACGAAATTTCTATCCTTTATATATTTTAAAAATAGAAAATTCTATTTTTTTTATATCTTCTATCCATTTTCATTCTTTTTTTTTTTCAAATAAACCATTGGAGCTATTTGACCCATATACAGGTCCTAGATCAAATAATAAAATTTTTAAAAAAGAAATAAAAAAATAGAGGAATAACATGTCTCTTTCAAATATGTGGGTTATCTTTATTTTCCTCGAGAAGTACATGGTCCTCAGTTGATCTACGAGGCAATTCTTTTCTCCAAGACTTCAATATCACGTGAAAGATAAAGGTTGCATATATGGGCTCAGACTCTCTCTTATTTATAGTCCAAAACACACTTCATCCTTTCAATTCAAGAAATAGACAATACATTGAATATTCTCATTTTGCAGTCAATGGCGGAGCAAAGGGGTCAGAAAAAAATAATCTTCCATGCCTGTACATTCCATCCAAAGAAGAAAATTAAAAGCCCTGTCCCTCCAATCACCCAAACATTTTGTTGGCTTTTTATTTCGTAAAGACTTATCTTTTAAACCAAAAGAACGATGGAAATTCATTCTCAGAATTTTAAATCAAATTAAAATACATGTAGTGAGTGTAAATAGTCGTATAGTTATATTGCATGTCAAAGTTTTCTTTATCAACCCCTCCTTTCAGCCTGGTTTTCCAATTCACCACACATGTCAAAATTTGGAGACTATAGGAAAGACACTAAGTTTACATGGTGGTTATTTTTTTTTCTTTTTTTTTTTTTTTTTTTTGTTTTTTAAAAAAAAAAAAAAGAAGCCAACAAGTTTTGTATGCTAACTTAGCTTTTTATGAATCCGATCCAACTATTTTCGGTGCTTATTTTTTTTTTAGTGTGATTTTCCTCTTCAGTTGCTGTAGTAAGTATTGTGATGACAGATTTGCTTTGACTTTGCTTCTTTAAACTGTTAATTTTGTAGATGGCCAATCCAGGTTGACCCATTCATTTGACTTATTTCTAATAGTTTTTAGAATTTTTTTTTGCATTGTTGCGGTTGTTTTGGGATTACTGTTGGGATGTCTAGACGAAAGAAAAAAACTTAGCTTTGGATGAAAAAAAATGTAATGAGTTTTTTGTTGTATAATTAATTGCAATGATTAAGAAGGGAAGGTTTGGGCAATCTTTTTGGTCATAGTTACTGGCTCTCATTATTTAAAAAAAAAAAACAAAAAGAGAATGGACGAAAGAAAAAAACTTAGCTTTGTATGAAAAAAAATGTAATGAGTTTTTTTGTAGTTTAATTAATTGCAATGATTAAGAAGGGAAGCTTTGGGCAATCTTTTTGGTCATAGTTACTGGCTTCCACTGTAAATAATGATATATTGGATGCCACCAAGTGGTATAAAGAAGCCTCCACTCTCCATTCTCCAACCAGCATGGGAGCTTGCGGTGGTGCTCGCCTTTTAACGTGCCCATCATTAGTAAACCACATGTAATATAGTCTTCTTTAGTATTAATTATGATGCTCATAATTGTGGCTCATCTTATACTCAAAGTTGCTTCACCTTTTTTTTTTTGTTTTTTGTTTTTTATTTTTTTCCCCAAGTACATATCATATCATAAAGGCTTGTGAGAGAATTAGGTGAGGAAATTAATGGGCTTGCTTGAAAATGTATTTTAGAACTGTTTTTTTTAACTTTTTAATAAAAAGTAAAAGTATTAATAAATGAATATGGCATATATTATATCTTGTTAGTTTTTTTTAATTTAATTTCAAGTTTTTTTTTTTTTTTATTAATTTTTTTTTGTGAGATAGAGACCGAGAGTAAATTAAATCTGAATTGTTAAAAAAGCTATAAAACATATGTTGTAGTTGACTGCACTTAAACCAAATATTTAACAAACAATTCAACACACAAAACACTCAAAACTACTTTCACTTTTATGTCACATTACAACCAAAAGCAAAAAACATATTCTAAAAAACAATAAAAAATGAGCACTTGTTTATTTTGTCAAAAATCTTAATTTAGTTTGAAAAATATAATGTTACATTTATAACTCTTTTATAATTTGCTGACAAGTATTTATATGTGACCGAAGCCACGTACGTTAGTCATTAATTTTTATTTTTAATACCCTTTAGTCATCGATCTAGTGAGAGGTATAAATATTAAATAGTTTGGAATTGATCAAAGTTGTTGAAGTTTTAAATTTTATGAGAATAAGAACACACAAGTTCCGTGACTCGGCCTAATAATTTACACCACAACCGACAAAATCCCATGAATAAAATTTAGTGTAATGACGTATTAGAGAAGAGTAATACTATATATATACTATTTAAGGATTTATTCAAATTGTCACGTTAATTTCTTGAAATATTTATAGAATAAAAAATATTATTCTAGCCTTACCCATCGAAGAATTAGTCAAATAAAAAAAGCCTAAGCTTCACATATACGCAGATTATGCAATGATTCAATATTTTTCATTGGTAGTCTGGACTGGGTCGGATCGGAACATATTGGATATGGGTCAGATGACTCAAATTGCGTTATATCCGGGTTGGATCGGGCTGGGTAAGATTAGATAGGTTTGGACGTACTCTAACAAATATACTGGGTTTATTGTCGTTTATGATTCGGGTTTGGTCCACAACTCCATATGAATTTAAAGCTTTCACGGCATAAGTACGACTTGGGTGTTCAATGAAAGCTTTGTATTTTTGGATTGATTTGGAGTAGCATTCTTTTAATATTTTCTTTATTTTTTTTTTTGGTTTTTGTTTTTATTTTTAGGTTTGTTTTCGTTAAAAAAAAAGAAAAAAGAAAATATGAATGTGTCACATAAACAAGAATACAAGAAGAATCATGGACGGAACTAAAAATTCCTATCAACGGGACCAAAAGTATGAATGAAAAATATATTAAAATTAAAAATTAAATTAATACAAAAAAATAAAAATTAGTATACACTGTTAAGAAAATTTTAATAAAAGAAAAGATACAGAATAATAGTTTTTTAATGTATTTCAATTTTCAACTCAATCACCTATAAAAAAAGAACTCAACATACTTTTAGATTCTGAAAATCATACTTGTATAGTTTAGAGCCATTTCTTTCATTGGCATTCGCATAAATATAATTAATACATCATGTGCATCGACAAAGTGCATAAAATATTCTCCATAATAAAAACTTAGCAGAATAATACTAAAATTATTATATTTAATAATGAATAAAGAAATACCTTTTATAATTGATAAATAAGTAAAATCTTTTGAAAACTAGGTAAAGATGTTCCAACTTTTGGCCTGCAGGGACCAACTAAATTTTTTTTTTGCCCAAAACATAAATATAGAAGGGAAGAGACCTACCAATTATTAAAATCTTTCAAAGCAGGGGGAGATATGAATCATGAACAAGTAGGATTTTACTATAGATAGAGTTCTCCAAACTTTTTCACTGCTTAATAAATAGTCATACATGCTCATAGTTCTTGCATCATATCTTCTATATACATATATATAACATATTTTTATATATTAGCAAACAAACGATATGTTTTGGCATCAAGAACTATTTGTCGAACAGATGCTACTGCACCTACCATGGATAACACTATGGAAGTTACTGCTATCAATGTGTTGCCCCAGAAAACCAGGCCACGCTTTGAGGGCTTGAAAGTCACATTGTAGAAAACCATTGGGAAGATAAAATCTAGAGGAATGCATCCAAATGCCCCCAAAAGTGCCATGATATCTCCAAAGAAAGGCAGCATGGCAGCAAAAGTTGTACCTACAATCACTGACATCGACCGGAAAATCAATCTTGGCACAATGTTACGAATGGAAAATTGATCCATTTTGGGGTCTCCAAACAACTTCTCAAATACTTCGTTTGTTGGTTGCAAGTAAACCTGGCAGCAATCACCGATGTTAACGCCGGAATCAGAATTTTGGTGTGTGGGGTCCTAAAACCTCATAGAATAAGAAAAAATATAGAAAACATAGTCGTTTTTATAAGTGTGCTGCTCGTCGCTACCATAATAAACTGCAAAAAGGAGATGTGTCATTAAACTCCCTAATTTCCCATATTAGATTATACCGAGATTCTTAGCGCCCCATCATTATTTGTTAATAACAAAATAAGCGACCCCATGAACCCATTAACGGCTGCGCTAATACCAGCGCCGAGAAGGATCGTGAAGCAGAAGTTTCTATGTTGTCCCTAATTAGGAGACAATTCGTGTTCACCTGTTGGTTTGGGTCATGTGAGGCTGGTATATGACTAATATACCCCCCGATAACGCTCCAATTTAACCTCCCGCTAATCTTTGTATTGGGTTTGTGTTTGGTTCGGGTGCAACGTCGAGCCATGGTTTAAGATAGGTTAACTCTAAACTCCGACCCTGTTAATAAATACGCTTAGAACCATTCAACTCTAACCCACTAATTCTCCGTGTTATTTCGTATCGAATTAACATGTTTATAAAAAATTATTAGACCTACTTTATAGAGGATCTGGTTGTATAAGATACCTTTCGCATTAGTTCTCGTAATAGCTACATATAACCTTCTCAGAAATGTTTAGGCCCTAAAGGTTGTGAGTTGGACCCTTACCAACGCCGACCAGCCGATATTTGCAGAATAGTGAAAATATTGGTCATCAAGAAAACCCAAAGTTGGCAGCAAAGGCTTTCCAAATTACCCATAAAATGGCTATCGCCCATAAGCCTGATTACCAAGATACCCAAATACCCCAGGATATTGCAACGCTGAAAAAGTCGTCACTATAACCAGGTAACACACCAAATCAAACCCTTGAACACTCTTGGCCCTCCCACCTGGAGAAGCCCATTAGTTCCTGCAATAGAAGTAAATCTAAGGCACTTCATTGCAGTCTATCCTTGCCAACATATAATAAAACCATTGACTCATTAGAATAAAAAATTTGCATGTAGCACAGTCACTTACGTGCAGGCCATTAGTTAGATAGTGCCAATTATAGCAACAATTTGACCGTAATTCTTGGAAATTTTCAAGAAACATGTTGCTACGAGTGTGTTGATAGGCCCAAGGGAAAGTATTGATTGCATTTTTGTTTTTTTTTTTTTGTTTCTTTAACAATTTTCTTGTATAAATCACCACTTGTTGTTTTAAAGCTAAGTTTGATATATAGTTAAATGGTTGATTTAAATAATTTTAATGAAAAAAATAAATTAAATTCAGCTCCTTCAATTTTCATGGCGATTCTCGATTAGCTTTAGGTATTTTCAATTTTAACATAATTAAGTTTTAGATTTGGGAAAGTATAGTTTTTCCCAACTTCTCATCCAACTCCCCATCCAACTTAAATTAAAAACTTTTTATTTATTTATTTTATTTTTTTATTTTTAAAAACACAAAGAGGTTGGATGGAGTTGGATGAAAGAGTTGGAGGTGAGCAACACCTCTTTTAGATTTTCAACTGATTCAAATTGTTACTCTATTTAACGATATTGTCACATTGAACCATCAATTAATCAAGTGTCGCTTTTAATTTGACATGTCATTATACCAAATGTATACGATGTCGCATGTGCAGCAAATTATTAAAAAATATATTTTTTAGAAATTTACCCAGCTCATTTCTCTCTCGCCGCTTCCAACATTTTAAAATGTACCAATTGTATGTATAGATCATGTGGTCCAATATAAACATCCCAAATAAAAAAATCTAATCACTGATTTAAAAAACAGCAAAAGCATAGGAGAAGGCATATTCGTAGATGTTGTAGGCCATTCTCTTTGTTGTCTTTTTCAAAAAAAAAAAAAAAAAAAATTTGTTAATTATAGGAATAGGAAAAATGTTAGAGTATCTACCGATCAATACTTCATCATCTTCTATTTTCTCAACAATCTCACCTATTAGATTTTTTGTGGCTTCTCATGTATTCCCAAATAAAATGCATTTTTGAAAATATGCATATCTGTATACCCTCGAAGAATAATTGAAGTTAGAATTGTGAAAACTGTATGCATTTCTTCCATAAGGAATAGAGAAATGTTATGGACAAACCTATTTAAAATCAGAGAAAAACCTAAGAACTTAATTGTCGAAATTAAAAACATAAAGACTAAATTCAAATCTCAGAAAACTTAGGGACTAATTTTAATTTTTTCAATTATTTAATTAATAGTCCAACATTCCCCCCAAGTGTAGACTCAAACTCTCTCTTTTAATAAGTAGAACACAACATGTAGAATAATATTTAATTGAAATAATAGGTAAATGATAAAGACAAGATAAGATTCGAATTCAAGACTTTTGTGACATCCTACTATTTTAACTCAGCACTTATCCTATAAACTTAATTTGATACTAAATTGTAGATTTAATTAATATTCTAACATTAATTTCTTTATGAACAAATGACAGTAACAGCTCAACTATACCTGTATTTCAGGAACAATCCCACATGCATATGTTGTAGCAATGATTGAGACAGCATTAACAGCACCAAAGAAACGACTCACTTCGGAGCCCTTTAAGGAATAGTCTCTGATAGGAGCGTCCTTGGAATATCCTGTCAAAAAACAAGTGTATGTACAGATATATGTGATTAATTTTTACATACAAATAAATTAAATGTTTGCCACGTAATTGGGGTTTGAAGTCTTACCGATGTATATTGAACCGGCTGTGACGCAAGCGCTGTAAGCAAGACAGAGGATAAGAGAGACGAGATTGACATGCCTGAGGGAGTGGAAGGATGGAATTTGGGCCAAGAACAGCAGTAGGATTCCAAATATACTAATAAACTGGTATAGCTTCATTGTCCCGCTTGGGTTTGAGAGCAAGTAAATAAACTGCAAAATTAAATAAATAAATAACAAGTAATGTAGAGTTTTTGTACATGTCTCTATATTAATATCTGTTCTCATAAAGTTTCATTATCTTTTTTTTTTTTATCCAAATGGAAGTTCTAATTTACCGTTTATTTGTTTTTCCTTTCTTCTTCTTTGTTTCTTAGTTATCCTATGCTGTATATGTTTCGATGTAAAATGATGTTTGAAAAATATTTTATGTATTTTTCAGTGTTCGTTGCGACTGAAAATAATAGTCAATGGATAATATTTTTGGTTTGATCGAAAAAGTTTATTTAATTTTTGTAAAATAGTTTTCATTTTTTAAAATCGTAAATTATTTTCGGAGTATGAATTTCTCATTCTCAAATTCTCGGACCATCACCTAACTACCGCATAGAACTTCGCCGAACCACAGCCGGAACTCAAATTTTTTGGTTAATTTTTTTAAAAAAACTTTTTTATATTAATATTTTTATTTTGTGAATAAAAATTAATTTTTATAAGTTAATATGATTGAATGAAAATATAAAAAAGTATTTGAGATTTTTCATATGCGCCAAACATCGAAAAATGTTTCGACGAAAAATATTTTATGTCAAAACAAACGAAACAAACGACCGAGGATTTTCCAAAATAAGTTCGAGCAAGTATGTTATTAAGTTGGCCAATGGGAATAGGGTTGGTACATAGGACTTTAATTCAAAATTTGCCTACAAACAAAAGAAAATTGGAAAATGTCACAAAATTTAGAACCTCAATATTGAAAGAGTAATGTTAGAGATTATATTTTTATTCTACAATTATCTTACAATGTTAATATGATAGTCCTGATTAATTAAGTTAAAAAAAGTGTTGAATTGGAGGGTGTTAAAAAACGTTTAATGCTTACCACTTTTCCCTGGATCACCTACTAACACGTG
>FXXK01000395.1:0-15266 GCA_900184695.1 Betula pendula
TGAATGGGGGGTTTTCCAAATGTTTCCAAAATGTTCTCATTCTCTTAATCAAATGTAGGTTCAGTGTTAATGACATGTGATTCTTGCTTACGTTCTAGTCTTATCACATTTCTTAACTATGTGAATAAATGTATTTCCTCTCCCTGTACCTTTTTTTTATTTAATAAACCTTTTTTTTTTCAATTATTATAAACTCCTTCCCTTATATCCCATTTGTGGGTGATCCCTCCTCTTCTGGCTGTAGGTTTGGGGTTTCTGCTTTAGGTATTGTACTTCAAATAAAAATTGTATTTACACAATCTTTGTATTCACAATCAAATGGAATCTTGTTTACCAATTCAGGATCTTGCACTGATATCTATCTCATTTGTATTACTTTCATAAAAACGTCATTCAACTAAGATGATTTACTTATATAATTTGATGCGCTTATGTGCTATAGTTAGATGCTGAAAATTTAATGAACAGTTAAGATTGTTTTTTTCTTTCTTAACACAAAAAACAAAAAAAAATGGCTATTTTTTTTTTTTTTTTTTGTTTCTTTTAACTAAATGTCAGCGTTTTAAAACTTAAATTTCTTAAACAAATTGTTTGAGGGAGTTTCTTTATGTCGCCACACTGCGCAACCGCCCCCCCCCCCCAGAAAAAAAAAACATCGTCACTGAAAATTGTAAAAAGCTTGGATTGATGTAAGAAAGCGCCGGAAAGGAAAGAAAGAGACGTCTTATTTTTGCTCTTTTGGTCGCCATGTTGTTAGTTTGAATGTGAGCGAAGCGAATTGGATTCCAGAAAATGTCAGCGTTGTATGCTTTTTTTTTTACCACTACTTTTTTAAAGAATCTACATTTTGGTCGTATTTTAACTATTTACTTACTTTTTTTTTATCTACTTTTTTTTTCCAATAAGAGGATAATATTTTGATTTTTTATCATATACATCTATAGCTTGTTGATGAATAATGAGTATTTACATCCGATAAATATTTGGCTAAAAATTTTTTTTTTTGTAACTTACAACCTTTTTAAAATAGATACTCGGACTCAACTTTCTTATTATCTATTTTTTCATTTTTTCATTAATATTATTTTTATCTCTTGTTCTATTCCCAATTAGAGAGGATTTTAATGATTTTTTTATTATGTAAATTATAGTTGTTGTGGATGTGTATCAATTTTTTACAGCAATGCTTCAATTCCTTATTGTGATTTTGGGCTTTGTGTCTCTTTTTCTTTTTGTTTTTTGGTTTCTCTTAAAGAGGCTCCATCTTAAAAAAGGGAGGCTCTATTCAGTAAAAAAGAAAAAAAGAAAAAAAATGGACATAAGTATTTTTTTAAAAAATAATATAATAATAATAAAGATTAAAGATTAGAAAAAAAATTGCTTGGTATTATAGATAACGTTCCTTCTTTATTACAAAAAAAAAAAAAGGTTTCCGCTTTTGGCGTAGTCCATTAATTTGGAGAAGAGTTGGCTCGCAGATTCAAGTAAAACCCTAGCAATAAAAAAGTAATTCTCATAACTCAGAAGGCTGTCACACTCTTTACGGAGCACCGCAATTTAATTTGATCTTCCGTATAAATATCAGTTCATTCACTCTTCCAACTTTCTTGCTCTTATCATGTTTAGCCCTTAGTCGAT
The DNA here is from genome assembly GCA_900184695.1 of Betula pendula. Lineage (NCBI taxonomy): Eukaryota > Viridiplantae > Streptophyta > Magnoliopsida > Fagales > Betulaceae > Betula > Betula pendula. Next base: position 1,639 of record FXXK01000395.1, read on the forward strand.
TGCTCAAAGCTAACCATCATATGGCGACAAATATTTTCGTTAATGTAGATATTCTACCCGACCTCCCTCGCCAGAATATTGAATTTGAAAGTGAACCTCTGACAAATATTTCTTCACCACAGTTTCTTTCCTTCGAACATTTGTAAGTTTTTTTTTTTATTTTTAAAAAAAAATTATTTGATTTAGAAAATATTCATTTTAGTATATTTAAGAGAAGAGTCTCTGAAAGTAAGATTGAGTTTGAAATGGATGATGGATTATTTTACAAATTAGTATCGTTGCCTGTGTGTTTGATTTTGGTTGAGGTGTTAAAGTTAGATATATTCGTTTGCTCCCTCATCTCACTCAAAATTTTATTAGGAAAAGTCCACATTGCTTAAAGGTAGAGGCTTAAATGTGTGATAGACGGGTGTTTTTGGCTTTGTACATGCATATAAGCCCAACGCCCCCTTTTCTTTTGATTGTATGTTTGATTTTTTTGTGTTGTTTACATCATTTATTAAAAAACTTGCCGAAAGGTTTGTCCATATGCATCGTAAGTTTTTTATTTTTTATTTTTTGGTTTCTTATTTTTGCTTGATCAAGTAATTATTTTTATGTGACTAGTTGTTTTCTTTCTTTTTGTTTTTATATACTATGGAAGTTGAGTTGACATGAAAAAATTAATTAAGATTTGCCTATGGTGCTTGCAAACTATCATTAGCTATTGCTCATAAAATTTTTTCGTATTACTTATCCAAATATTTTTGTGGTGATTTTGTAACAGAATTCAACATCTGGTTGGAGATGAAGTTGCTCTAATGGAAGATTTGGCATTATTGAAAAAATATCATACCAGAAGAGTGAAACGGTCTGGATCTGGGTAGAGTGAGATAGCTAAAATGTACAAAATTTTGAATGATTTTTAATTTGTTTATGTGACACGCTTTAACTTTACTTTAATGGTTTACATGTATTGGATGCGATGTTTTAGGGAATGTTTGGTCAATAATTTTGTTGAGATTTGAGTTTTTATGTAATAAGAAGTGATTAATTTGATATAAAATTATAAAAAAGTTCATATTTTGTTTTTTATTGAATTTTTTGTTTAAGTAATAATAAAAAAAACATTTGATAAGGTGTAAAGAGTCATCATTTTTTCTTGAAACGAAGGTAAGTTCAAAGAAAGTACAAAGTTCTTTTAATAGTTTATGACCTTCCTAAATGCAATGAGAAATGTTTCGTTGTCTATTTTTTTAAAGTTCATACGTTGTTGATCTTAAAAAACAGATTCAACACTGCACCGGATCTCTGTTTTTTAGGAAATAGCAAATAAAATTAAAAGACGGATAAAAATGAACAAAAATATGGACCTTAAACATTTCGTAATCCAGGCAAGCGCGGATAGCTGATATGTCTCTTTACCAGCGGATAGTATAGTTGAACCGATAAAATAACTTTCTCAAATCTTTTTTTCTTTACATTTTTCTTATACCCGTTATATGATAATTGTAAGAAATTACAAATATGTCCCTAATAATACACACCATGTCTCTGACTTATTCCAACTGCAGTGATCATGGGAATCAAGCGCCTGATCTTTCTTCTTGATGGAAGGAGAAAGATTAGCTAATAACTGTTGAGAGAGGTCCCTAATCTACTTATAAATATAGACTGTGTACTTCATCTACTGCTACTGATAGGCATACATTAGAAGATTTTTCTCAGATAAATTTATTTAGAATTGCTTGAAGCTGTTCATCTATTTTGTTGGGAATCTTTCTAAGCTTGAACAAAGATGACCGAAAGTATTTATAAACAAATTTTCGCTGCTATGTATATTTAGCATTTGATTTTTATAAAGCATTTAACAATAATGAGATGAAAATTAAAGCAAGAGAATAGGAGGGGGACTTAGAAGATCAATCAATTTGATTTTCGTATCAAAATAGAGGACAACTAACGCGAACGCTTAGCAAGTGTGCTGCAGGCTGCAGCAGATTCTGCAAAATGATGATTCTTTTAGCATGCTGGAAAAGATTTGTTTTAGAAAAAAAATTTCTCACATCTCAGATAGCTAAAGAGAGAAAATGAAAGAGAACTTTGTTGGGGGATTGTATTTCATTATTTGATCGAATTTTCTTTTGGGGACGATGAAGATTTTACTGCCCTTAATTATTCTTGTTATTTCCGTGAAAAGCAATCTGGACAGCATTTGTCATTTGTAAGTCGTCAACAATGTTTTATCTGTTCCATCCATCCACAGGGAGTCTGTAACCGCGGAGAGGTGCATCGCGCGAGCCATTTTTCTTTTTCTTTTTTTCTTTCAAGATTCTGCCGAACGATGGAAATGAGACGAAAATTCATTACGAATAAAAAGTTTTGGACTCACAAAAAAAAAAAACAAAAAAAGTTTTGGACTTGTTATCGATAGACGATCGAGGAAACGGTGCAAAAGAATGAATTGCATCGAAGTGTCTTATCGTAATGTAACGTAATGATGCGCAAAAATTATCGCAAGGGAATCGTTTCTGAAAAAGAAAAAAAAAATAAGTACAGATATAGGTATAGGGTGGAATTGAAAATTGCAACGAAGGTACGCAGGCACACTGCTCATTTTTTGCTTTGTACGCTTCCGTCTTCTCCGCTTTTTGGAGAAAGGTCTTTTCACTGAAAAAATCTTTCAGAATAAAGCATCAGACGGCCAGCTACTCAACTACCGTCTCCTCAGTCTCTTCTCCATCGGCTACTACTTTTTTGTGATCTAAATTAATCTGCTTTAAAATTCTTTTCTTTTATTAGATTTAGGAAAAACTCTGCGACAGTTTTTTCTTTGTATTTCCCAAAAACTAAGAAAACAATAAAGGAAATTAAAAGTAGTTTTTTTATTTTTTAAAAAAATATTATTTTAATTTAAAAAATGTTCACTTTTTATATTACCGTTTAATTGAAATAATATTTAAATAGCATTGGAATTGATATGTTTGTTATTACTTTTAAAACACTAGCAACTGCTTCTATTAAATTTCATTTTATTTTCTACTATAAAAAAATTGTTAAAAAAAACTTGAAAAGGCCTATACAGCAACTTTCTTTCATGTATCTTAAACTATAAAAACATTAAGAGAATTAAAAATTGTTTTCTTCATGTGAAAAATCAAAAAGTAATTTCCTTAATATTATTTTAATATAAAAGTTTTTTTCTTAAAAAAAATAAAAAATAAAAGAACAGCAGATGCAATTAGCAAATTAGCAGGGAAGCTGAATGAAGTGAAATTTAAGAGAGCCTATTCTGCTCTTGGACAACGGCGCTTTTGGACCATCGGATGAATGACACAGTTATCCTGACCGTTCCGTTTGAGGCGTGGAGACCGAGGTCAGTATGAGTTCCGCTCTCTCTACTAAATCCCAAGGGTTGCATTTATCGTGCAATCTGCAGCAATCACCAACTCATCTACCATACTGATGAGCACAGAACAACAAAACTACGAAAATCTGCCAACCAAAAGTACCTTTCCAAACATGTTTGAATCTAATTTTGTTTTTTATTATCTAAAATATTCCAATATAATTTTAAAAAAGATAAATGTTATAGGTATTTTACTAAGACATGATTATGCACAACGGTCTTTAGCAAGTTTTTTTTTTTTTAGAGTGGTCTTAAGCGAGAGTTTCGTGTGCGTGCATAAAAACAAACATCGGTAAATGTGTAGGCCTCGAATATACTGTTTGTAAAAAATATGGACATACACGAATCACCACCTTTCTTGCGAGTCATTCTGCTGTGTTAGAATATAAATTTTTTAAGTTTATGTTTTTTGTTATTTTAGTAAGATTTGATTTATTTTTTATTTTTATTATTTATTAGTCTTATTGATAGAGTATGAATAATTATTTATGTTAGATGAAGATAAATTTATCTTACATTAATAATAGTAAAGTTTGAATGTCAGTATAAAAGTTTAATTATCGTGAAATATTTTTTTTTATTATAATGTGTCTTTAAATATTACACTATTTGTCAATTAAAAAAATTAATCAAAATAAACATTTAAATTTTGAGTTTATAAGAATTGAAAAGCACCTTTAATTCTTCGTAGGAAGTTCAAAATTTCTCAAAAAATTTACCAATCTATATTCTAACTAAATTCTCATCTCACGTTTACATACGTACGTAACACCTTCAAAATTTGTGCACAGAAAATCTTTTCTCCATTTTCAAAACTCTGATAATACAGAAGAGGACAGGGGAACAAAAAATATCTCATCTTCCTTCGTTTGTGTGATTTCATAGAGAACTGGGCAGCAATAATAAATATGACTGGTCAATGCTTGAGAAACAACCTTTAGCATGTTGAACAAAAACTGTCACTTATTTGCAGGACAATTTTTGTCATTTCATGTATGTTTCTACAGCTAGGATTAAACAAGACACTGCTAGGATTGGACAACACTGTACAATCAATGTCAACAGTTTATGAAGCTCTAAATTATTGTCTTGCATAGAAAGGTACAATTACAACTACAGTAAGATACTGGACAATACTTAACTTGATTTGATAATCAATTCTTCTCAATAAAAAAACATAAAGGAATTGGGACCCGAATCTTTTTCATTTTAAAGAAAATAAAAAATATTCGGTTAGTATTATATGAGTGGTATAATTGTAATATTTGAAGAGAATCTTTTTTCAAAAAATTGAACCGATTAGTAGATATGATATGAGTCCCTTTTTACAAAGGTATGTTGCATTCCTTTTTGGCATTATTGTGTCTTAAGAATTTCTAGTTGAGAGCCTAGTTCTATGGAAATTTAACACCATATTGAATTTCTGGTTTATACAATATACATCACAATAGTTGTTTTATTGTTATAAATAATGTCTTTGTTGGTAATTTATACATAAAATTCATACTAAAGTAATTTGTACATAAATAATGTCCTTGTTGATAATTTACAAATAAAACAGCACTTTAATACTACAGTAAGATAGGTTCAAGAAGGGTCTCAGTTTTGTCAACAAAAATCTTTTCAAAGCCAGTAAAATAGAAGACCACGCCGGACAATAAATGATTTTAATTTTGATGTGACTTTTCATCAATAGAAGCCTGTAACATCTCATCAGGAAAGAAAAGAAAAAAAAAAAAAAACCGTGTAGCTTGGTACTCCTTTCAACGGAAGTACGATAGAGCATTCTACAGACGTCTCAAACGTTTTATAATAGTTAAATTTAATTAGTATAAATCATTTTTCATCTTTTTCAGATATTTTAGAATAGAAATTTTATTACAGTAATTTTTTATAATGTAGCATGTTGAATTACTTTTTTTTTTTAATAAAATAAAATTTTCATTAAAAAAACTAAGACAAAAGAATTAATGAATAAAAAACAAAAAACAAAATCAATTGTATAAAAAATTAAAATACGAAAAACATTAAAAGGACTCCTTAGTTTTTTTTTTTCGTTTTAATTTATAGTCCAACCCAATCTTATCCGTGATATAAGTTTATATATATATATATATATGACTAATGCCACGGACACTCACTTTTTCACATTTATTTTTAATTTTTAAAACTAATATTGTGTTTGAGATGAATTTTTATTGAATTTTAATTTAATATTAACTTTTAAAACTACTATTAAAATTACGATAAGTTTTTATTTAATTCCAACTCTAATATTAGAATAGTTCACAGAAGGAGATGCGTTGAAAATTGCAAATGCTTTATTGTTGGAGGGTCACTCTTATAATTGCTATGGTCATTTAATCGATGACACAAAATTATAATTTTAAGAATTTTGTTCTCGGGAGGTGTGGCATGTCAAGCAAAGAGCAAATATGGCTGCCCATAGTTTAACAAAAGAAGCTTTATGGCAATCTTTAGAGCATATTTAGTTAAAAAAAAAAATTTATTTTTATTTATGATATTGTATGTGCTGAAAAAGTTTTGTGAGTCATTAATGATATCATGAAATGTCATTTTTTATTTTTTTTTAAAAAAAAGGAATAGTTTACGTTAGTGGGACGGTTAAGTGTGTCATTACTCACAAATATATTTCTGGAGACTAATTATTTCCCAAAAAAAGAGAAGAAAAATTATGGCACACTAAACAAAACTCGTTCAAAAATTACATATACCTAGGCATTTACGAGACTTACCTTTTGTAATAACTCTCTCCTTAAAAAATAAAAAAAATACAATTACAATTTTTACCTATTAAGTGACTGAATTTGATAGGTTAGTGAAAACTATATTAAAGTAACATTTTGTGTTTACATACTAGTTTTTAATATTATTTCTTTTCTTTTTGGATGAATTTTTAATATTATTTCAATGTGCTACACTTAACACTTTATATTTACATGTTTACTATAGTAAAGTTTTAATTTTGAAGCAACGTTTGAAGACTAAAAATGGATGATAGCAGCAAAATATAACTATATTCGCCCTTTAAAAGTATTTGATAATAGGTTCTATTATCCGTCCTTAATTTTTTTTTATAATGAAAACCCTCTACTACTGTATGCGAAACGTAGGTTCAGTTTAATAATAGGTTCTATTATAACACTTTTCTTTCTTTTGTTTTTTTCATTTTTTTTTTTTTACCCCACAGGCCGACCTCTCTTCTTTCATTATTTAGTCCTACATAGAAATTTTTGCACCCTTATAAATAGTGTTAACAATATAAACCCACAACCCCTTTCCTCGTCCTCTTCTCCTATGCACCTCCTTTTCCCCCAAAATTTTGGTGGTAATAAATTGTTTTATGTTTAAACAAAAGAAATATTTTATAAATTATTTGATATATCCAATACCAATCCCATTTTAAGCTAACGGATTTGCAAACCACTTTCTTCGGCTTCTGTTTCTCCATCGTTGCTAATGCTTTCATCAAACATCGAGAATCCAGAAATGTAAAGACGTCATTGTAATATATATGGCCATGTTATTTTGTATTTTGTCATCAATCTTTTTTTCTAATCAATCAATAAATGAGTAGAATTTACACATTTAGTCCTATAGTACTGGAATATAAATTCTAAATACCAATATTCTAATAAATATTATCTAAAAAAGAACATAAATTTCTGTTCAATAAAAAAAAAAAACCAATGCCTTGATTGCCTTGATTTGTGGGGCTTGAGAGATGCAATTATCTTGTCCTAAGTCACACCAACACTTTTGATAGGACATTGATATTTTAGAATATTGGATTATCCGATGAATGTCAAGCCATTAAGTTATTCGTATAAAATGAATAAAGTAGGTGCAATTTTTAATTCAAGAGGAACAAAACTCATGCGTATCCGCATTTTTAATACAAGAGGCGATTCATTAAACACCACCACCATGTGGCAAAATTACAATATATCATTTCTTATGCAATCAACTAAAATAAACCATGGTGAAGAACTATGAAACTGATTTAATCTGTGCCGATGTGAAGTCTTGCCATTATTATGTCAGGTACTTTTCAAACAGCATTTACGATCTCTGCTGAAGAACGCGTGATTTTACAGACTTGAAACTCGTTTTCTGCTAGATGAACACGTTTTCTGCTAGATGAAGAGACAGGCGTGCTTTGTTTTTGACTTGTCATTAATTCTTTCCATTTTCGGAAGGTTCTTCCAAGACCCAGCAAAAGTATGAAAGGTATCCCCATATCACGTGAACAATTTTGATCATTTCCGGGAGTGGTCTCATTTTTCTGCAAAGCCTTTTTTTTTTCAAAAGCTGTAAAATATACAGAAATGAAACATTTAACTCGAGCTTGAAAAATATTCGCACACCATTATATAATTGCCACAAAATAATGACGATAAATCAAATGACCAAATTCTGTGGGCTATTGTTTAGAATAGTGTGACCTCCGGATCCAAATCCCAGTAATTCCAAGTTTTTAAAGAATTTACTAGCATTTGATTATTATCGTTGTGTAACGCAGCCATCTATTTCCTATACAAATGAAAAAGAAAAAACAAAAGGGTTAGCTAAGAATTTATTACCACGCAACGCTACTTTCAGAATGAAAGCCTCTCGTTGAAACACACTCCAAAAAACACTCATCAAACTTTTTCGCTTTCTCAAAAAACTCATGAAATTTGAAGGTTTGGTGATGTTTTGAGAAATTTAAAAAAACTGAACACGTTGAGAGAAACTTCCATACAACATATACCGGATACGGGAAAATAAATAAAGAAGTCGTGTAAATCATCCAAACAGTCTAATATGAGGCTAAAAGTTAGACTAACTTTGTTACTCATTTAAGGAAAAAAAGAAAAAAGAAAAAACTTACCAATGCCTGTGGTGAAGAAATATTTGTCAGCGGTTCACCTTGAAACTCCTTATTCTGCGACGAACGTCAGGTAGAATATCAATATTAGAGAAAATGTTCGACGCCATAAATTGGCAGTCGAGTTTGTCGTGTCTTGCAAAGAAAGGTTGATCGGAAAAGAGGATGAAGAAAGGGGTTGTGGGTATATTGCTGGTTTCTGTAACTCTATTTATAAGCGTGAAGAAATTACTATGGAGTTCCGGACACTGTCAGCTGATTATATTAGAAAAAAGCTAATTGAAAAATCACTGAAGACAAACTTAAAAATTCATTAAGAAGTTCCACCTTTTTTTTTTTTCTTTTCTTTTCTTTCTTTTTTTCTTTTTTTCTTTTTTTGATTAAGAAGTTCCACCTACTTGTACTAATGTTCTACTTGCCACTAATGAACATTAAAATTCATTAAGAAGCTCTACCCACTTGCCACGTATGAACGGTTATTAAATTGTACCTGCCTTTCGAAATCAGTAATAAAAACGCCCCTTAAGATGTATCGTGGTTTAATTTCTTTTTGAAAAAGTTCTTATTGGCATAAGTCCAGGCTGAATGAGACAGAAATAAGGGTAAAAAAATAATAATAATAAAAAAAAAAAATTATTGTTCACGGACCCATTAACAGTAAAAATTACTGTTCATGTGACTGGACTGAAATACTATTCATTTCAGCTCATGCTTATTTCTATCTTTACTCTTTGAAAAATGCTATATTTTTTTTTTATCTTTTTCTTATAGCATTTTTATTCAATTTCTTAAAAAGTCAAAAATTTATTTTAAAGGTTCCATATGCCTCTTCACTTTGAGAAAAAAAAAAAAAAAGCATGAAATGACTTACTACTAATATGGAATCGTATTCACTCCTTACTTTTCTTTTAATTAATAAAATATTATTTATTTCTCTAACTTTTTATTTTTCCCAATTTTCTTTCTCTTCCCTTTTTTCTTAAAACCTTAAATCTAAATAATTTAAAAAAAAAAAAAAAGGTAGATCTCTAGTATAGAGAGCTAAATGTAGGTGCTTAAAAAAAATAATTAGTTAAAATAAGAAAAATTGATTTTATCTTTAAAATAAAGAGTAAATGTTAAGAGCCGAATAAAAATACTCTTATTTTTTTACTTATTAAAGTTATTATTATATCTGTGAGTTTTATGTGAGTTCACTCATTAGACTCATCAATTCAATAATAATTTTAAAAATTATAAAGATAAGAGAATAATACTTATTGGGAGATATTCTCTAAAGTAAGTTATGGGCAATAACAGTTTGTGGATTGAGCTTTCACAAAAAGCCATTGGGTTGGCCCATTCAAATGTTGCATAGGTCAGCATTCAATTTAGCAACCCTTGGTAAAATACCGAGAATCTTAAGCACAATAAAATCCATATCCCAAATATTTTAGAAGTCCCGAGAGTAAAAAACCCATAATCAAGAGGGAAACGGCAGAATCACTAATTAGATGCTAAGATCCTCGGAAATCCCGAAGAATAAGAAGAAAAGAATCATAACCGAAGCTAGAGGTGAATATAAAGAGAGCACACTAGAATATGAGAGGTACGTGATCTTTGTTAAGAAAAAAAGAATCTCATACACTGAAAATTTTATAAGTCATATTAACTTAGGCATTGGAGTTATCTTTCGCCGAACACTTTTGATAAGGATCTTTATTTAAATAGGTTGCTGGAATTATTCTTCGGAGCTTTCGTATTCTACGTCCGGTGTTCATCGTACTGAAAACTATTTTAACAATACTAATAGATGTTATAATATTTCTCTTAATATTTATCAAAAATTCAATCAACTCTTTCACAGTGAATTTTTTCCAAGTAAATTTATGAATCGCACTCACGCTTAATTTTTTTTTTTTGTTGGTAGTTTCACTTTATATACACTCACAATGAGATATTTAAATTTAACTTTTCTCTAAATTTTGAACAAAATACACAAAAAACTACCATTTAACATATCAAATATTAAATTTAACATTTTTCTCAAACTTTCTTTAAATTAAAGAGCCAAAAAATAAATGTTAAAATTTTTTTAATTTTTTTTTCTTTTTCATATTTAGTTAAAGTAAAGACATATTTAAAGAGTTTGATAGTTATTAGTTTGAAAAAGTGACTAGTTAAATCAATTAAAATAGATTTTCAGAGTTAAATTTAGAGAAATTTTAACCTTGTTAATTGTGAATGCTTTAAGAGCATTAGGGGTAGATATCCAATTATTTTTTTTAAAAGTTAGAGAACAAAATTATTTTTTACTTTTTATGTTAATTTAATCATTTTTATTTACCTTATTTTATTCTCTCTTTTTTTCTTTTTTTTTTTCATTTTTTCCTTTCTTGTCATTTTAATGTTTATTGGATAACGTATATTTAGGATTATAATAATCCATTAGAGAGTACAATAGGTACTGAATGGTTTAAGGAATACTATAAATTTTATAGGGTATATATATGCAGCTGCAAGTGATTTTTTATAGTTTCGTTTTTTTTTTTTCAAATTTTACCTATACTTTAAAAAAGGAACAAATTTAAAGATATGCTAGTGCTCTAATAAATTATTGTAAGCGCATGAATAGAAATAATAATAATAATATATTGTAAGCGCATATCACGTGAAAAGACCGGAAGATTGGTGACGATTGGTTTTTCTCTCTGCACTGTTCACCTTTCTTTTCTTTTCTTTTTTTTCACTTTTGAAAATATGATATTTTTTCAATAAATAAAAATACAATTAAATTCTCCTATTTTCTAAGCCGTTCATATAAGAGACCGCTTTAATTCATATAATCTAAAAAGTTACAATTTTTTTTTTTTGAATTGTTCACGTTCTCCCTCAAATTATCATAAAATTGATAACATTTCTTTAAACTTTTAGACAATATTTCATTTTAAACTACTAAATAATTGTCAAAATTTTCCAAATGCTAGCATAAAAACAAAAATAACTTTACAATTTTTTCAATAAATCATATATACCCTTATCTATTCAAAAAAAATAAAAGAAAATAATAAATTTTTATTTTTATTTTTTAAAAAATAATTTTTTTTAAAAAAACGAAAAGCTTTATAATTCTTTTTTTTTTAAAAATAAATTTGGCCAAATGAGTGGTTGTATTTTTTTTAAAATTAATTAATTTTTAGTTTTAATTTTTTTTTATATAGATATTTTTATTAAAAGTATTTTTATCATTTGAAAACATTAACAATTATTTGATAGTTTAAAAAGGATATCGTTACAATTAAAAATTTAAAAAATTATTATTAATTCAGTAATAGTGTAAGGAGAGTAAATAAATTTTTTTTTTTTCTTTAATTGCGGAGAATCTTTTTCCATATGCCTTCCCATGAATAGCATATCTGCTTGTGTCAGTGTGTCATTTCTCTTAAATGAATAAAAACTAAAATATATAAAATATTAAAGAAAGAACTCTTTTACGAATAGTGAAAAGTTATTTGCATAATGGTAAGAATCGAGAATTTTGTCCCTCTAAATTAATTTCACTTTTAATATTTTATCAATTACTTTTTCATAATTATTTTTATTGTTTATATTAGATCATTCAATTTTTATTATTATTTAAATAAAAAACTAACTAAAAAAATTAAAAACATTATTTTTACTTTAAATCAAATAAATCATTCCTTACTCCAAAATAAAAACTTTTCTTAATTATTTAAGAGCACTAGCAACAGTTTCCATTAAATTTCATTTCATTTTCTAGTATATGAAAAACTATTAAAAAAATTCAAAAAAACCTGTGCAGCAGCTTCCCTAAATTATAGAAACACCAAAAAAATCAAAAGTTGTTCCCTCTTTTGGTTTTTTTAGTATTATTTCAATATAAAAAAATTTCTCTCCTCTTCAATAGTCAAGACATTTTGAAAAAATGGCCATCAAGAAAAAGATATTTTGAAAAATATGACCATTATAAAAATTATAAAAAAAAAACAAACAAACAAATTTTCAAGGCTACAACATTTAGAAAAAATTGAATTTTCAAATATATGGATGTTGGAGAAATAATAAAAAAAATTAAAAAATTGTATTTATATTAGAGAAATGATTGTTTTCATTCTCTTATCTATCTCCATATAAAAAGATGTGCAAATCTATCATTAAATTTATAAGACTACATGTGTGATTTTATGATTCAATGATGAATTTAAACATCTTTTGTATAGACATGGGTAAGTACTAGCCGTAAATGCCTTATAACTTGTTCACTTCCTTAAATATAGGAAAAATTAAAAAAAAAAACTACAAAAAAAACACTGATAGTAGATGCCCTAAAGGGTTAATTTCCTTATCTAAATCATTGGGTAGCTACAATATTTGTCTGAGTTAGACGCAGATGAGGGAAAGAGAGATGACGCAAGAGAGAGGGAGAAAAGAAACTTATTTTAGGATAATTAAAGAAAAAATAAAAGTAAAAAAAATATATTATTTTAATACTATAGAAAAATATTAAGAGAATCTACAATAGAATGTATTTGGATAGGAAAGCAAAAAATAGTTTTATTCTTTAAATTTAGGAAAAATTATTGAGTATTTGCTGCTAGTACTCTAAGAAATAGATATATAGCTTCTCCCAAAAGAAATGAATGAAGTGTGATCCTTTGTTGAGAAATGTGATATTTTTTTCTTCAAAATATAGAGTAATTTTAAGAAGTCGAATGTAAATACTCTTACAAGTCATTCTCCTTTCCATTTTTTAATGATCTCTTTTTCAAATTTATCATTCAATTTATGAAACCCACCATGTAAATTTCACAATTTAATGGTTGATTCATCCGATTGAAAGATGGGTCAAAGATCCACCCTACACATTTAAATCATCGTACAATTTTTTTTTACAAAAATAAAAAAATAAAAAATTAAGAATTAAAATATAATATTTTATTCATGTTTAATTATTTTTTTTTAAAAAATATATTCACCTACCCAAATATTTGTTTTAAACCATTTAAATATAATTTTTTTTTAAAAAAAAATTCTCAAAATTTATAATCAACAAAAAAACTAAATAAAATTTAACATCCAAATAAGCCAATTCCCAAATCTTTTTCTCCAAAGGACAACAATGTAAAATTGCTGTGATTTGTAATGAATATTGATGCCGCATATCAGCTAACAGATATCTATGAGTAGAGCTGGGCGTCCGTATGTCCGTTTGTGACGAACGCTCAGCGTTCGTGTGTAGTGAGAAAAAAAAATAAAAAATAAAAAATAAATTGCTTTTTTTCATTAAAAAAAGGCTTAAACTTATTCAATCCCCATTTTATTTTTCTCCAAGGTTATGAAATGAGGATG